>JADKLZ010074495.1:0-17281 GCA_021533235.1 Biomphalaria straminea | reverse complement strand
ACTCTGTCAGTCTGATCAAAAGTCTGTTCACGTTCTCTCACACCCATTTTTGGATCAAGCTGAAACATCGCACAATTATTCATTGACATTGACAAAACGTATCACGTGACAGCCTTTATAGATTACATAATTTGTATAGAAGATATTGAGAATCACATTTGTATTTATTGTGAAGTATTTAACTGTTTACATTCGTGTATGGTGTTTTTGTACTGTGGCACAAATTTACTGCTTGTTATTCTCATGACTGCTTTCAAATTACAGTCAGTTCGCATTGACCTGTTTTTAGACGTTTATTTTCAAACAAGAAAATACTTGTTCCCAAATGTATGTGGAACGAAACAATGTCAAAAGTTTAGAAGCAAAGTTTTTAAAGTGTGGAAATGCAGCATCTGGCAAAGATCCATAGAACTCCAGCAGATTAACTGACTTGTACTTCTTCAGGGTCATAATCTGCTTGCAGATCAAGTAACTCCAACTGTATGTCTTCTGGAGCTGAATCGGCTTCTGCATTAACTGGTGAACTCAGGATATTGAAAACTGGTTCCAAGTTCTTAAAGTCTTGAAATTTCCTTCCAAATTCAACAATCAAGGAGTCCAAATGAGTCTTGCACTTTTCAGCCTTTTCACTAGAAATCGTTTTATCTTTCAATAAAGGAAAAGAAAAAAAAAAACCTTTTTTCACTTACTTGCCAGGAGAAAGGGAAAGCTTTGAAATGATTTAACATGCACATACATTTCATGTGCAACAAACTGTAGCCTTGAAGTTTCATATTCAATTCATTTTCTCCATGATATCAATGGCCAACATGAAATATGTCGTCCACTCTTTGTTAGAAATATTTTGAACACAAGCCAATATCCTTCATTTCTAGGAACATAACGGATTTTTTCCTTGAGATCCCACACTCTTCTTAATACCTTGTCTATGCTAAGCCAGCGGATACTGCTGTGGTACAGAATATGTGAGTGTTCAGTTCCTAAGGCTTTAAGTAGTTCTCTGAACTGCCTGTGATTAACGCCTCTAGCTCTAATTAGGTTGTCAATAACATGCTAGATGTTTAATGCAGCTTTACACTAACTTTCCTGGTGAATGACACAGTGAAGTGTAGGGTGTTGTTCTTTAATGTTATCATTCATCAACTTTAATAAACCTTTGTTTTTCCCAGTTAAAGCACGAGCTCCGTCAGTTGTTACACTTACTATCTTGTTCCATGCCAACCCAACCCTTTCAACACAGTTCTTAATAGCAACAAATTATCAGATATCTTTTCAACACGCCTAACTACAGTTTACTTGCACTTTACTATCAAATTTGTTTGTCTGTTCGGAACGACTTTAAAACAATGTGAAGACAACTTCACAATTGAAAAATTGCATGATCTTCAGTCTTAGAGATTAAACAAAACTTATAGACATAAATAATGTACACAAAGTTGCAAGTCACAAATTTTCGTTTCATAAAACTCTTTTATCGGCCAGTCTGTATGGCAATTTTTCAATTTTTCAGAATTCGGAAATCCGAATACAATAGATATACATGTTTTCAAGTTACATGAAGTTATTCCCTTTTTCCCAGTCTATATTTATTTATGTCTATGTTTAGACCATTCAAAGTTCTGGTGCAACGGCTACGTTTTTCTTTTCTGATGCATACAAATGAAATATAATTTAAAACATCAATTAATAAGTGGTGTATTTATATCAAACACCGATACCACAATGATAATACAAATATCATAGACATGTTATCAAAGGGAACAAGCTTTTCTTTTAATCCAAAAGTTTTATTTATTGAGGTTTTGGTTGGAAATTCCCCCTTTCCAAAACTATTAGATATATTACATAATCATTCAATAACATCAGTTAGGCCAGATTCACATTTAGCTTCCCCTAGCCCTTAGTCCAGGGATTCTCAACCTGTGGATCGCGACCCCTTTGTGGGTCGAATGATTATTTGCCAAGGGTCGCCTAAGACCATCGGATATATCGTGTTTTTCTTTTTTTTTTTTTTTTTTGTCTATTTTTCATTTGAAATTTTTTCTTTTTGTCATACGATTTCTTAAGTGTTTTAACAAGCACATTTGTATCATAGATGATATACATTAAAGGTAAACTTTAAAAAAAATTAAGCACAAATAGGGTTTGTTGCGCTAGTTTCGTTTCGTATCGTTTTTCAAAACTATTGGGCCGGAAGTGGCTTTTTCCCCTATATAACTTTGCATTTTTCAGTTCTCTTTATAAATTAAACTGACACTATTATGATATTATAATAAGTGTGCCTGATAGAGAAAAAAATTATGCACAAAAATACGGGTGGTTGAGATCAAACCAGATAGAGGCTATAAAAAGAAAAAGAGTTAAAAATAGCGCGGGAAAGTGCACATTTACAGTACTTTATTTGATGAGTATTTTACCCAAGATCTGTGTTGTTTTTTTAGTACTAGCTTATTTCAAGTACCCGGCATTTTTCGATACACAATTTCATGAAAAAAAAAAAAAATTTAAAAAATTTTTTTAGTGATTTTAAACTTTAAATTATTTTATTCCTTGTAACTTCTTGTGTGAGTAAAGAGGCCAATCCTTTGTACTTTCACCATTGTTTCTACTTCTATTGTGCTTGGCGTCTGCAATCCTGGACTTTCTTTTAAAGGTTACTTTTCTTGTGGATCAATCCAGTGCCACTTTTTCCCAGCTGTTAGTGCCGACTTTGAAGAGCTCTGTGTCGCGTTTGCATACACCAGTGTACCTTAGCAGTGGAAGACCAGCGGATCTCCTGCCTTCTGTTAGATCACCATAAGAATGTCTGTCAAAGTCGACCTTGTGGCATTCATAATAACTAAATCTATGTGCAAATATAGACAAATGTGCAAAGAATTGCAAGCCTATAATAAATCTTACATGGTCTGACATGAACTACAGATTTGCCTATTCTAGTTAAAATAAGCATGTCTTTACAACTGTACTTCAGTAGAAGCATTACTTGTTCGGGAACTAACAATGATAGGCCTTTAGATTTAGAATTAGAAGACGATGCGCAAACTTTTTCTGAATATTAATTTATTTAACTCTTGAATCAAGAACGCATTGGCGTCCGCAAGGAAGTACATTGTGGTGCACTTGCACCCCCCTGTCACGTTCCAATCGTCAGACATTTTGGTTTGTATATTTTTTTAAATTTCATTTCATGTAATTATTATTTTAATCTAGCTCCGGTCAAGGTCAACCGAAAGACCTAGTTAGCTGGGATATTTTAGCCAGGCTTTTCCAACTCTGCACCATTTGTCTATGTTAGCTGGTCAGGAGGCGCTGGGGTGACATCTCTCAGCCGCTGGGGTGATACCTCTGCTGTCAGGGAGGAGCTGACGACTTCTCGGACTGCCCTTCCGAGACACCTCCACTTCAGCTGGGACCGCTGCATCCTTCCTGCCGCTGCTGCCTTTCTGCCGCCCTAACCTGACCTAACCCTAAACAAAAATAATGTGCGTCTGACCACTCAAGCACAGATCCCAGTTTTCTGTTAGCAGGTCAGGAGGCACTAGACCTTTTTCTGCTAAACAGATTTTATTGTACCGGCTCCTTTTTTCAATGTCGGGAAAAATTATTACTTATATAGTATTTCAACGTTAATTGTTAATTTATTAGTAGTTGAAAGTTAGGCAATCTATCATGAGTACCGGCACCTATTTTTTTTAGTACAAAAAAAAAAAGAATTTTATATATGAATACAGTTTACTTTCAGCCGACATTCTCTCTGTGGCATTTTACGTCTCGTGAGACGATGTTTTCCCTTTGCAACTTCTTGTGTGGCTAAAGAGGCCAATCCTTGATACACAGCTGCGGTTGCAGGTTGCCGAACTTCTGGCAAGCAGCAGATAGTTTGTAAACCAGGGTCTGGAGCTGAATATCAGAGTCAGCTACAATGCTGCATCATCAGCATACAAGAGTTACCTAATAAGTATCCTCCTAACCTTGGTTTTTGCCCGCCGACATTTAGACGACATTATTAACCGTATTACAACATCTGTATGTGAAAGTCTCAATCATCTCGAGTCTTAGACAGTCATTATTTTAGACTAGATTTAAGTAACGTCTAGACCTAGATCTAGTAGGCCTATTAGGCCTACTATAAAAAAAAATCAGTCATTAGAATTCATTAGCAATTTTTTTTATTAGGTCTAGGCATTGAAAAGTAAATCTATTATAAACTATAATAGATCTAAGTCTAAGTAATAACTTATTAAATAAGTAGAAGTATTATAATGAATATTGTATAGATCTAGATGGACTAAATTATAGATAGATCTATAGATCTAGTTAAGTACATTAATTTAGGCCTAAGTATAGATTATGGTAAATGTATTACGGTAGCCTAAATTATTAGATATATGTCCTATGTCTATATATAATAATCTAATAATTAATCAACTTTAGTCTTTATTAATATTTATACTTTATTCTAATAAAAAAAATGACTATAGGAATAGCATAGGATAGAATCTATACTATTACTAGATCTATTCGAGTTTTATATATGGATCTAGACTCTAGACTAGAATTAGATTATAGATCTAAATATAGGACATACTAACAGAGAAATGATATGTAGTATTGCACAAGAAAAGAAACTGGGTTTTTCTAAACTCTAATACTTGGTATGCAATAGTAAAACAGTAACCACTAAATAAATCGAAACTCGAAATCAAAAACGTAAATTTATTGTAGTATATATAGGTCTGTGGTTGAATTTTATATAGAGAAATGACTTTTGTAATTTCCTTTACAGAAAAATTGGGCTATTCGCGTCTGACACATATATGTTTAGCAACAAACCCTATTCAATAAACACTAAATAAAATTACATAAAGCTTTTGCTATGTAAATACATCCTATATATCAGATATATACATTTAAAATTTGATTTGATAACATTAGCAAAATCACATTCAGGGTCTACTTAGGCCTATGAATGAAATAAATTTTACGGTTGGGGGTCAACGCCTGGTGGTGAGTCGTATTAGGGGGTCGCCGAGATAATAAGGTTGAGATCCGCTGCCTTAGTCTGATGGACCATTGGAACACCACATAAGATGTCTACCGTCTTTCTCCTTTTCTCTCTGTACTTTGCCTTTGATACAATTTCATTCACTGTCTTCACGTCGCTTTCTGTCTTCCTCTTCATCTTCTTCCTGGTAATGTTCCCTGAAGAAAGGTCTTTCCAAGCCCTGAAGACCTAGTGTGATGTTGTCATAGAGTTGAGTTTACGTTTTTTGACAATGGTTAGCAGGTCATCGTGGGGTTCATATGCTGTATTAATCCTGTTTCTAATCTCTTCATTCGTGATGCTGCCTTAGTAAGTGACACTTAGGATTTAACAATATCTTTCTAACTATTAGTTCATTGAATACATATGAATATTAACAACTTAATAATAATAAAATGAATAAATCTCCGTATCCTGTGGTATCAGGTCATTAGTTGAACTAACACTATAACAGCACGTCTCTTCTTTTTGTATCGACGGAGATAGCGTTGTAATTGTTGATAGTTTATAGTTAATAGTTTTTGATACTCTTTCTGAAAATATTGAAACCTACATTTTTATCTATATGAACGGACCACTTCGGGGGCCGATTTTGAGTTTGTGTTTCCACACAAACTGTCTTTGTAACATTTTTTGTTTGTTCCGTTGTGTAGGCCTTTACCTACGCGTTTCTTGCCAACACCGACAAGATTGTCTCGCCGTTTCAGTCCTCTTAAATGAATATTCGCATTATCAACACACAAACCTAGAACTTTCTGTCAATACATGGTTTTGTAAATTAACTGGAATAAATTGGCTAACATTTTTAAAGCAGTTTCTCCTTAAAGTGATTCTATTTTCAATATTTTAATTTTCACGCCCTTCAGAATCATCAGTGGAACAAATTTCACATCTTTGTGGTTCGAAGCCTCCATGAACACTGCCACAAACTGGCCAACACTAACCTGCTTTCTTTGTTTGCTACTTAAAGGGGACAAAACGTTTGTACCATTGTTTCACATTTGGTTCTTGCACATGCTAGTTTCGGATCATACATTTTTAAAGCCATTTCAAAGTGCATCCATAGATCTAAAATTGTGATTATGGAAAACTGTATGATAGGAAAAAGTACTATCTGGGGCTGCTAGTTTAACATCCATATGATCTGTTTCAACTTTGAGAATTACCTTTAGAGAGATTGAAAGGCTTACTAGAAGCTTCCAATTGCAAAACGTTGTTATGACGATCTGTAGTCAAATGTTTGGTTATATAACGGCGTCCACAATGTACTACAAATAACTGTATATCGACTTTTTTTATGAAAGCGGGACTTAAGTCGTTCCGCCTAAGTAGAGACGCCTGGTCACCTTAGAGGGTATATGTATTATAATAATTATAATAATGTCTTTGAAAAAACACGGAGAGTGGTAGTTACCGGTGATAAGTTCCAAGCTGATTGGCGTAAGCTGGACCGCCAGGGACCACTCTTGACGGTAGGAGGGGCTCTTTAGCCTCACTGGATAGCTACTGCCTGCCTTAAGCCGAGCAGCCCTCGGACAATAAAGTGCTATCCCGCCACGGCTTGCCGCACCACTGGGTGCTTGGTGCTAAGACAAAATCAAAAAGCAAGCTGCTCACCCGCACCTGCCAATACAATCAAAAGAAAAACCCCAATTTTAATGCGTTTTGCAAGCTGGAACATACGGACAATGTGTCCTGGCTTCAATACTGACCCTGAACTCGTTACTGACATGCGTCAAACAGCTATCATCGACAGAGAACTCAGCAGACTAAACTAAACATTGATGTGGCCTGTCTGCAAGAAACCAGACTGGCAGACAGTGGATCTCTTACGGAAAGCAATTATATATTCTACTGGCAAGGAAAACCAGAACAAAGCCCTAGAATACATGGCGTCGGCTTTGCAATAAGAAACTGTCTCGCCCCCTGCATTGCGATGTTTCCCATTGGCAATGAAAGAGTAACACACATGAAATTTGCATCAGCGCAAGGCAAAGTTAATATAATCTGTGCTTACTCACCAACCCTTGCTGCATCGGAAGAGGACAAAGACAGATTCTTTCAAGCTCTAGAGGACGTAATTAAAAGTATTCCAAAGTCCGAGCACCTCTATATAAATGGAGACTTCAATGCCCGTGTTGGTGACGACAATGATGCATGGCCAAAATGCTTGGGACCTCATGGTGTTGGCAAAATCTACGACAATGGCCAAAGGCTACTCGAGTTCTGTAGCTCTCATGAACTGTGTGTAACAAATACTTTCTTCTCTGGCAAGGAACGCCACCAAGTCTCTTGGCAACACCCACGCTCAAAAAGGTGGCACCAGCTTAACCTCTGCATCACCCGTAGGACGTTCGACAATCACCGCCTTTGGGCCTCAAAAACACAAAAATGTATACTGGTTTGAGGCGAATCTAGCACTTATGGATATGCATCGAGAAAAAGCGATCTGCACACCTCGCTCACAAGAAAAAGCCTAGTCCAAAATCTTTGCAGGCCTTCAAAAGCGCTAATAAAGAGGCGAAACAAATGGCTAGACAATGTGCAAATGACTTTTGGAGGGATACCTGTAACAAAATCCAAGAAAGTCTCTACTCAGGAAATAGTAAAGCTCTGTTTGATGGCATTAAAGCGGCTCTGGGTCCAAGAATGTCAAAGCCTGCCCCCCTTCTATCCAAATCTGGAGAAAAGATTACAGATCAAACCAAGCAGCTAGAACGATGGACAGAACACTACCTCGATGTCTATGCCACACAGAACACTACCTCGATGTCTATGCCACACAGAATACAGTAGACGATGTCGCCCTGGCTTCTCTACCAGATCTTCCAGTATTGGAATGCCTAGATGAGCTTCCGAGCCTTGGTGACCTCAAAAAAGCAATTAACTGCATGAAAAATAGAAAATCTCCAGGAAGTGATGGTATCCCAGTGGAAGTAGTTAAAGCCAACGGATCACTCCTGCTCTCCGAACTCTATACTCTCCTCTGCCGTTGTTGGGAAACAGGTCATGTCCCTCAGGACATGCGTGATGCTACTATTGTCACAATATACAAGAACAAGGGGGATCGGAGTGACTGCAACAACTATAGGGGTATCTCTCTCCTCAGTATAGTGGGCAAGATCTTTGCTAGAGTGGCACTATCTAGGCTGCAAGTGATAGCTTCTAAGAGTCTACCCCGAGTCTCAGTGTGGATTCAGGAGTGGTAGATCCACTATAGATATGATATCTTCTCAACGACTACTGCAGGAGAAATTCAGAGAGAGAGAGACAGACCCCTTTACATTGTTTTTGTTGATTTGACTAAAGCCTTTGATATGGTCAGCAGAAGTGGCCTTTTCAAACTTCTAAGGAAAATAGGCTGCCCTCCCAAACTACTGAGGTTCATTGAGTGTTTCCATGAGGAAGCTAAATGCACTGTCAAATTTAATGGAGCCCAATCAGCACCTTTTGAGGTTTGCAGTGGTGTCAAGCAGAGATGTGTGCTCGCACCTACTCTGTTTGGCATATTCTTCTCCTGTCTACTGCATTACGCATAAAACGACATAAACGATGGTGTGTTTCTCCATACAAGATCCTCTGGAAAATTATTCAATGTTTCAAGGATGCGGGCTAAAACCAAGGTCAGGAGGTTACTCATCAGGGAACTCCTGTATGCTGATGATGCAGCTATTGTGGCTGATTCTGATTCCCAGCTACAGTCCCTAGTTGACAAACTATCTGCTGCTAACCAGAAATTCGGCTTAAACATCAGCCAGAGCAAGACTAAGATACTTGTACAAAGCACAAATGCTGCACCTCAAATAAGCATTAATGGCCAACCACTAGAGATTGTAGACCACTTTTGTTACCTTGGCTCAATCATATCCAACAACACTCAACTGGATAACGACATTAACAACAGGATAGCCAAGCCAATGGCCATCATGTCACGGTTGCAGAAAAGAGTCTGGGACAACATATTGCTGACTGACAGCACTAAAGCTCTAGTCTACAGGACCTGTGTATTGAGCACCTTGCTATACGGAAGTGAAACGTGGTCAACCTACTCATGGCAGGAAAAAAGCTGAATGTCTTCCACCTCCGATGCCTAAGGCGGATCTTTAAAATAAGGTGGCAAGATAAGATAACCAATGAGGAAGTGCTACGAAGAGCAGGTTGCCAGGACATCCGCTCTGTTATCAGCAGCAGACGCCTTGGCTGGCTTGGCCACTTTCGTAGAATGCCAGTAGGTCGACTCCCACAGGATATTCTGTATGGCGATCTAATAGAAGTCAGAAGAGCCGCTGGTCGCCCACTCTTACGTTATACATATGTATGCAAACGGGACATGAAGCTCTTTAAGATCGACACCAGCAACTGGGAAGAGGTGGCACTAGATAGATCCACATGGAGAGAGAGCATAAAGGAGGGGTCTTTGATTGCAGAAGATGCCATACACAACAGAAGCAGAAAGAAGGTGAAAGTGCAACGGCGCCTGGTGATTACATATGCCCAACCTGCGATCGCAGCTGTGTATCAAGGATAGGCCTCTTTAGTCACACAAGAGCTTGCAAGGGGAAAAGATCGTCTCTCGAGACGTAAAATGCCACAGAATAATATAATTATAAATTATTATTAAAATAGTCCAAATAGGCTGCATGCTTTGGAAAATGCTCCCTGCCTTAAGTGCCTTTCCTATTCGACACGCTACATCATGGTAGCCATCCCCATCATTTGTTATGATGCTTCCAAGGTACGCGAACATGTCCAGCTCTTCAAGCTTTGACTCGCCAATTCTGACGGGGACACCATTTGCCTTATATACCACTCGTAAAATTTAAGTCTTATCCAAGTTTATGCGGAGCCCAATTTTGGGTGCCTCTTTATCTAGGCTATCCGTCATTTCTTATTGTATGCATTTATTTGTAGCCCCGAGTAGTGCAACGTCATCAGCAAAGTCCAAGTCCGTCATTTGTTCACGCCATGGAATACCAAAGGCAGACTGGTTCATTGCTCTCCTCATTATGTAGTCGATGGCTAGAAGGAAAAGGATTAAAGGGAGATAAGATGTACACCTGTCTCCAGGGGCGGACTGGGAGTCAAAACCGGCCCGGGCATTTCTATCCAATCCGGCCCGCAAATTGTATGCCACATGATGAGCTGTCAATCATAGCTGTCCTCAAAATCATAGTGTAAATGTAAATAATGTATGGAAAGTAGTTTGTATATGATAAATTTATTACATGATTTTGAAACTGTCTGATAATCGCTATTACTAAATGAGTAAAATATAACACTCGGAATGGGGAATTTCTTATTGTGAAAAGTTCTTGCTACCATATACATTATCATTCACATTCAAGATATCTTAACATCTTAAATATTGTTTGTGATCCACTTTGACTCCTCGCCATTTTCTCAGACATATGAACTTCAATTTCCAAATACAACTCTTCATCCTCCATTATTTTCACTCTCCATCCCAGAAGGTCATGGGGGCGCGGTGGCTGAGTGGTTAAGCGCTTCCAAACCTGGGGTCCTGGGTTCGAATCTCGGTGAAGACTAGGATTTTGAATTTCGGGAATTTTAGGGCTCTCCTGGTTCCACTCAACTTTAACGGGTACCTGACTTCAGTTGAGAAAGTAAAGGCTGTTGGTCATTGTGCTGGCCACATGACACCCTGCTCGTTAGCCATTGGCAAAGAAACAGATAATTTGATCTATCTGATCTATAGATAGCAAGGTCTGAAAGAGAATTTACTCTCATATACTGCTTTCTCAATAACTTGGAAACGTAGTTTGCATCTTAAAGCTGGCTACACACATACACATCAGAACATATCCACATGTTTTTAATATCCTTACTTTCAGTAAAACAAATGCTGTCAAGATAATCTCATGTTCTAGCAAAGTTTATTTGTATTTCGACTTATGTCAATAACTTCGTCGTCTTGGCATTAGTGTTTATTATGGTGTTAAGCCTGTTTATTTGTAAATGTTGTCACCGTTAAGTTGGTGAATGACAACAATCTAGCGTCCCTGAGACATGACGTTAAACTGCGCTCCTCTTTCCTTAGCACTTTTGGAGCTCAAAAGTGCCCTACTTCTTTTCTATCATTTTGTCTGCCTTCTCTTACTCTCAGTCTACCTTCATTAACCATCACTCTGTCTCCTTATCTTCTAAAACCTCACAATGTCCTGGACCAGTCTGTTTGCCGTGGACTGCGACGGGTAAGGGGGGATAAAGAGATCCTGGTGTTTGAGTGGGCGACTATCTGAGGATGGACCACCGCAATACAATACTTTGGCTCCGAGTTCCCCTAGACCTGAGGCCCAGAAGGCCCGCTCTGGGTCAACCGGCTGGTCACGCCGAGCTACCAGCATAGGTCCTCGACCTATGCTGGAGGGCGGTGGCTAGAGGGTCAATCAGCCATATGATTCTTAAAATTGTATTACTTTAAAGTTTAAACGATCAAATCAAGACTATGGCTTGAATATTCCTGGTCCATTGAGAAATTCGATTGGGGCCGCCTCTGAGTTTGTGTGATAACATAAACTCTTTGTATTATTGTTTAGCACAGCATTCCAGCAATAGTTATTATTACTTTTTTTCTGCTCCTTCTTTTTCCTTCTTTTTTTTTTTTTTTTTTTTAGATTCTTATGCATTTTGATTTTAATCAACACATTTTAACACCGTTAGTGATGATAATTTTGATTTGTGAAGGGCTTCGTAGCGGGCCAAATCCATCAAACAAAACATAAAATAAACACTATATACGAATGAAGGATATTTACGACCATGCTTTAGATTAGTATTAGACTTGAAAAGTGTATAAAGTATTTTTATTTAATCACGACGCTTAAAGTGTTGCCTTTTAAAAAATAATATACATCTCTAAACAATTTGACGGCATTCATGCAGCCCTTTCGGTGGCCCTACCGGCCCACTTGGGTACCGGCCCACCGGGCATTTGCCCGAATGCCCATATAGCCAGTCCGCCGCTGCCTGTCTCGATGCTAAAAAAAACAACCCCTCTGTTGTTCCTTCTTCTGTTTTAATGCAGCAACAAGACTGACTGTATAGGTGTTGTAGGATCTGGACGAATTTTTCGGGGATGCCGTATTCTTTAACTATTTTGCATATTCTCGGTGGACACTATCATTACTATCAAATGCTTTCTTGAAGTCTAGCGCTACGAAACTGATCGTTAGCCGTTGTTGGCACTCTAGACTTTGTTCTATGATATGAAACTGGAAAATAATAAATTTAAAAAAAAAATGAAATAAATAAAGGTGTCGCTGAGCTGTGTCTAGTTATTCATTTACCGATATTGGATGAATCATTTGTCGTGTAACCAGTCATTCAAACTAAATCAGTAGGCCCTACGCTCAGTGGTCCTAGTAGCCTACATCACGCACTTAGCCTAATATTATTGTGAATGTTTGCGTTATATTTATAATCACCAAAAAAAAACAAACAAACACAATCATTCGGTGCTAAGGTGTGAGTTAAAACTCTAAAAGTTATGATTGAGAGATTTCATTGATTGACTTTTTTTTTTTTGACCTATGGCCCTAGAATATAGTAATATTATCTTTATTTTGTTCAGTAAAGATCATTACGGGATAATATAACCCAATGCCTAAAGGAGTTTGAAGCTTCAATCAGTTATATCTATAGTCTATTATCTAATGAATGGCCCGATTCCTTTCAAAGTATAAATGTTTCATCAGGTCACGAAACACCAATAGATATACCTATAGGCTACATGTACCGAGAAATTTACGCTAGCCATAGATCTAGATCTAAATAATGTGCAAAGAACTTTTTATTTTCGGAAATCAGGTAAGATTCGGTAGTCTGTATAAGAGTAACCGTGAAGTTTAATTTGTGATCCCCATGTATCACGTGGTCTCTTCTATATTTTTTTTCAGGATTATAGTAAAGACGCTATTTCTAGAGAAGAGAATTTTGGCTTAATTATTTCTAAAATAAAAATTAGCCCCTATAACTAAAGGTAAGATATAAACTTGATTTGTACTATTTTAAGTAAGCTAACTTTTTATATTATCTATCATCGAAATCATTATTCTTGCAATTTTAAACAACATGCGTTTCCAAGCACAATTGCCGGTTTTTACGCCATTTTGAATCATGTTGTTTCAACCGGTTTTCCCAGTAGACAGATCTTGTCTACAATACATTAGATTGACTTTTGAATAAACTCATGCCATATTTGTTGTAAACAACAATTCCTTTTCTTTAAGATCTAGATAGACTCTGTCAATCTACTTGTTCTAGACTCTTGAATAGATCTCGTACTTAATCTAGCTCTAGTCGTCTTAGTTTAGTCTTCCGCACAGCGAATAAATAAGCCTAGAATAGTTCATTAGTTGACGCCATTTTTCATGTTTTGTTTTTTTTGTTTTTATAGCTTCGTATTGGTTTAACCCAGAAAAAAAAACTGAAATATCTATTTCTATGATAGCCTTGTCCATTTTTTCTCAAAATCTGGATATGTGTATTCCAATGCATAGTTAAAAATGACTGATTATTCTGATGGCAAAAGATTGTTCAGTCACACTAGACTAGTCACAGTGAAATCAGTGTAAACATGAACCACACAGTTTTTCCCCTGACCAATGGACCGCTCACCATGAAACACTAACCAAAGCCCACATATTTTTTTTAAGTGAGATGTTCAAAAAAAGAATCAAGATAAATCCCTTTTATTTTTTATTTTTTATAAATTTTGCGCACCCCCCCCCCCCAATGATGAGGGCCAATGGATGCCGACTGGTCAGTAAGCTTTTCTAGTTTCTCATATCCCCACCATGTGCAAGTACACTGGCTAGAGGTTGAGTTGAATAGTTGCCTGAAAAAACTTTCAAAACCAATGATTTGGCAGTTTGTCATTAACAATGCATATAGCCAGGATTGCATACCAGGATACTTAGATTGACATTGGGACAACTATGATACCTGTCCTGTGTTTTTTATTAAACTAAACAAGAAATCCACTTGGCACGTTATACCCAGGGTTCATAGCGCCCCTAAATCTCCTAAAAAATGAACAATTTCTTAAATCCTAAAATTGTCCTAAAAATTGCCAGAATCCTCCTAAAATTTATATTTTTTTAAAACATAATTTTGCTTAAATTTCTTGCTAAAAAGTGTAGAAAAAACGCATAACTAGGCATTCTGATCGCATGACGTTACGGGCTGGCTGTGTTAATGAGCTGATCAGTGATGCGTCTACACCTTCTTTCACCCACTTGTGAAGCGCGAACGCGTGATTGAAGATGGCCTAGGCTCAAGCAAGCATTTTACCTGGCAGTATTTTTCTGAAGGCAGTGTAGAAATGGTTGTTTTCATTCATAGTTACTAATGAAGAGGCGCTAGATCTAGTCTGTAGTGACTATTCTCTATAATTACAGGCTAAACAGCCTAATATGTCTAGATTACTCTAGAAAAACGCTAATTTCTAGAATTTACGCTAAATCACTAGATCTAGAATCTTGTGAAGATAATTTGCACACAGCCGTGAAAAGCCCGCAAATTTTATTGACTTAGATCTACATTATTAGATCTACAGTATATTCAGTGAAGATAATTCACACGCCACCGGGAAAAGTCTGCGAATTTAGTCACTTAGGTCTACAGTTTAGATTAACAGTGATAATTCGCACACAGCCGCTAAAAAGCCCGCAAATTTTAGTGACTTAGATCTAGAGTCTAGATTTACACTAGATTGAGTAAAGATAATTCACACGCAGCCGTGAAAAGTCCGCAAATTTTAGTGACTTAGATATAAAGTCTAGATTTATTATGGTAGTAGCTGTGACGTGTCGCCGCGTGTGATGTGAATTTAGCTTGTTTGGGTGTCTAGGGGATGATTATTTTTGAGTATATCACACACTGACCCATCAGCAGACAAATCGGGAGCAGACACGCAACTAGACAAGCAATTAAGAGAGATACAAATTGATAAAGTATAAAGAATATTTATTTACATAAATATTTACATAGAAAATAAAAGGGGGAGGGTTTGTATCTAACTCTAAACAATGTTATGTTTGATCATCACTTATGCACGTAATGAGAGAATGTGTCACTTTGTCCTTGGTACTTAGCTATTTTCTTGTCTTGGATGAATCGTAGTTGTCTGTATCCTGGCTTGAAGTGGCGTGTCTAGCGGGTAGAGGGACGCCGATGATATAGTCCTTATGGAGTTTCAGTCCAAAAGTTCTAATGTCTGTAGTGGGCACAGTAAGGCGGGTGGCCGGTTACCGTGGGCACAAGTGTACTGCGGGCAGAGCGGATCTGCCGTGGGCAGCGTAGGGTGCAGGATAAGTCCAGTGAGTTGGCAGAGCTATGACCTCTCGCACAGAACGGATCTATAGGGACGTCGTACCTAATGGGCTGACAGGCGGACTGTTAAATAGGCAGGCTTGAGCCGATAGCGCCAAGTGGATGATGAGTAGTGACTTTCAGCGCTGAAAAGCACTTAATAGTACGTGATACTCGTAGTGGATCCAAGTGAGCAAGCGATACTGATTAGTACCAAATAGGCGAGTGTAGTATAGGCTAGCGCCAAGTAGGCAGATGGAACTCAATGCAAATGCAAATGTGTCAATACACATAGGCAAATAGGCAGGTCCTAGTGGGTAGTAAATAGGCAGACACCTGAGGGAGGCTGCGGATAAATAAAGACAAGTTAGGACATGTCTCTCATGCATCTTGTCGATGCCCTCGACCGAGGTGCATACGTCAGATTGATAAAATTGCTTTAGTGCACAATGGGGAAAATGATGACAAATGGGATCGGAAAAATAGAGGGCTGATAGTAATAATATAAAATGTACATAAAAAGGGGAGTAAAAGAGGGGAGAATTGGACGCTGGTGGTCAATGACCGTGGCGCTATTGTGCAAACACGGCCGGGGCCATGATGTGAACAACGATTGTTCGTTCAAGGGGAGGGAACAACTCTTGCAAAAGCAAAATGATTAAAACGAGAGAGATTTCTTATATCTCTTCAAGGCGACCAGCCGAGATAAAGAAAATAAACTAAGATGTACATTAATGTACAAGGTTGCGTCAATTGTCAATTGAGCAACGTGGCAATAATATTGCCGACATAGGTAAACGTGATATATAAATATATATATATGGCGGAAAACAGATTGAGCTCTCAACATTCTACTTTTAGAACCATTTTTTTGACCAATTTCAAATTGGCTGTTATTGACATATTATATATCAATTTTATTGCCCAAGAATAGAGGAATTCAAAAAAAATAAAATCAGAAGCAACAGACAATTATTTAACATGAAAAAATGAGGTCAAACACACTTACCCCTAAAAATGAAAAATCCATCACTCAGAGAAGATATGTCCAATAATCCATGAATTTCACAAATTCACAATATTATTAATAGAAAAATATATCACAAAGTACAGTATATTTATAGAACATTTGAAAAAAATGTATAAACAAGTGTTTTAAGTCATTTATGCCCATTAATTGAGCCTTCCCAGACCCCACCCCCTCCGTAAAAAAAAAAGAAAAAATTATACTTTATCATCATCCTAAATAATAAAACCATTATCAGTTTTGACATAATATATATCAATTTTAATGCCCAAGAACAGAGGAATCCAAAAAAAGTAAATTCATTATCATCAGACAAGTATTTAACATAAATAAATGAGATCAAACACACTTACCCCTAATAATGAAAAATCCATCATTCACAGAAGATATATATATATATAATGTCAAATATTCCATGAATTTCACAAATTCACAATATTATTAGCATAAAACTGTGTCACAAATTAAAGTATATTCATAGAACATTTGAAAAAAACAAATAAACAACTTTTAAAAAAGTAATTTAACTAAAAAATAAGTTTCCTCTTCGGCTCACCCTACCTTAAAAAGTCACTTTTTTTTTCTTATCTTCATGTTTTAACATAGGCCTACTATTAAATTGTTACTGTTACTACTGCATGATGTTTTCTGTTTACTATCTCATATAATCTTAATCCTTGTATTTGTTGTTATTGTTGCTAATAAAAGAAATAAAAACAACTTGTATTTGGTTTATATACATGTGTTTGTTTTTGTTTTCTATATGACACTGTGTCCTGTACTAGTATCTACAACTAACAAGTACCAAGTATCCTAGAATAGAATCTAGATTATTATTATTTTTTTCAATTTAAGCAGTTTAAGATCTAATCTAAATT
>JADKLZ010074490.1:0-17599 GCA_021533235.1 Biomphalaria straminea | reverse complement strand
ATCCAAACTCTAAGACATCGCTCAAGTTATCCAAACTCTAAGACATGACTTAAGTTATCCAAACTCTAAGACATGACTTAAGTTATCCAAACTCTAAGACATGGCTTAAGTTATCTAAACTCTAAGACATGGCTTAAGTTATCCAAACTCTAAGACATGGCTTAAGTTATCCAAACTCTACATAATGAAAACTACGTCCAAGACAGGAAACAAAAGTTATGCCGAATTCTAAGACATAAAAAAGTTACTCCCAACTATACAACATGACTAAAGTTGGATGGCTTCCTGCTCGTGTGGTTTGCCTGCTTGACTGTCGTTTGGATTTGTCGATGATCCCGGGTTCAAACCCTTTCTGCCTCTCCCATCCCCCGTCGTCCTGCGGTAGTTTTGGACTAGGAAGTGAACTATCTTCAACTCTGAAGGAACATCCGAAACATGTAAAACATTTTTTTACAAGTTACTCCAAAGTCTAAAAAATAACTACGACCAATTTTTAGACATGAAAAATACTAACTTTATATTCTAAGATATGTCAAAAGTTACGCCCATCATTTGTTACGTCGTGTACTAAGAAATGCCAAATAGTATGTCCGACTGTTCACTGCTCAGTTGTTTAAAAAAAATTGTTTACAAATTTTGTAAACAATTTTTTTTTTAAGTTCTTCCAATAACTGCATCAAAGATTTCTAATTATCTTGTATCAGCCTTTGATATTAATGGAAATGTGCGATAATAGTTAAATAGATTCCGCAAGTAAACTACTGTTCAAGCTATTTTAAATAGTACTCCCTTTCTAGTTGTTTACGTGGAAAGTTGCCAACATTATGTCTTACTCTAAATATTTGTTTGACATGTTTCGGAGGTTCCTTCACAGCTGAAGATGATTACACTCTAGCTCAGTCCTTCCGCAAGATTGCTGGGGATGACAGCGGGCAGGGTTTGAACCCGTGACTATAGAGACAACAGTTCAGACTGTAATCCATACGACCAGACAGCGCTACATTTAAAACAAAATAGCACAATGTGTGTATGCATACTACATTCCGCAAGAGATTGTTTTTGTTTTTGTTTTTCAGTATTTGTCTTATCTTATAAAATACAGACGTTAATTCAAAGCAGAAAAATATAGAGATGCAGATCTTGGAGAGGTGAAGATGGATTGGTCACACCCTTAGAAAAGATACCAGCAACAGAGCTAGACAGGCCTTAGAGTGGAACCCCCAGGGAACAAGTCGTAGAGGAAGACCAAAACGAACATAGCGACGCAGTATACTGGAGGAAGCCAGAGGACCGGAAAGAGCTGGGAAGCCATAAAAAAAACTGGCAAGAGACCGTGGAGAGTGGCGTGTTTTTGTCGAGGCCCTATGTTCCACAAGGAACACAAAGGAACGATGATGATGACTGATGATGATGAATTCAAAGGAGAAAATAATAACTTCCCGCACTTCTCCAGATTTACTGATAATATTCTTGTATAAAAGCATTTACAAAAATTTTCATGTGAAAAGATGTAATTGATTTTGAACGTCAATGATTGCAACGGAATTAATAAATTAATCTATCCGTGAAATCAATGAATTAAATCCTAAACAAATACTTGAATTCCTCTAGGATTAAATTCACCTTTTTGTAGCGTACACAAATCAATTCATAAGATACAAATAATTACGTTTTGTATAAAGCCATAAGTTATGGACAAACATCTAAATAACATCGAAAACAACTAAATAGTCTGGGAGCCGAGGCTTTCGGGAATCGATTTTTTAAAATTTGGAGCTCTTCAATTAAAGTAGCAAGAGAACTGACTCCCTAGCGGGCGCCACCACATTGATAGACGGCCAACGGTAACAAAAGGACAAAGTCCCTCGGGAGCGCTATTGCATTACTAAAAAGTCAGTGATGCATACGATGTTATTTTTCAACTCTATTGTGGTGTATAATTAATAGTTAATGAGATGGTGAACGTACACCCCTTGCAGGCTGCAGGCACCAACATTCTGGTGGTCGTTTCATCTTTTGGCTGACCAGTAAGCACTTTTATTTCAATAACAATCATGAATTATATACATAGAGAAGTGTCATTAAAAGAAAGGTACTTTTTTGTTCTCATAATCTATTAATTACCAAGACATATTATGAAACTTCCACACCTAATAGACAAATAGACAAAGAAATGGGCAATTAGGTGAGTGCTGATCATAATATCTCACACGACAGCAATAGCCTAATAACGAGAATATAATAATAATAATTGCCTCATAATTTAATTAAGAAAAAACTGAGCTGGAAAAACAATGAAAATATGGGAACCTAGGCTTTATATAAGTTGACTAAGACAATAATATACCCCATTGTTATATTAACCGAGGGGATAATAACAACTGACCTCAAAGATACCTCAAGGCCCTTGGCATTACTAGGAATATTCTCGTTGCCTGTCAGAGGGCGGTACTGCTGCAGACCTGCCACATAATCAGAAAATTCCTCAGTGGAAACCGAAAAAGGGACTACGATGAATTTTGTTTCCCTTTAAACGAAACTCTACCCTGGCAGCACCAGAGAATAGATGTATGTTATTTTTCTACCATAATAATATTACTAATTTTATTTATAAAGCGCAGTTTATCTCTTGTTGGTTTCGAACCGTGTTCCATACAAAGCATAAAGGGGACTAATTCAAGCTATACCACCTTATCAGTCAATTACAATTTCTTTCCCTTGTTCGAGCTAGCAATACTTAATTACCAATAGTTATTTAACTAATTGTTTTTTGTATTGGTTCTTGTTATTTTTTTTTCATTTAAAAGACATGATTGTGCCAAAATTTGATTCGAGATTGGGTGTGGGAGAAATAAAGTGAACAGACGTTTTACCAGACAGAGTGAGTTTATACAAACTTTGTCATGATATTAACCATGGTTAGATAAATCTTGTAAATGTGTACTTCGTTCGGGGTCTCTTAGGAAGACAGAAACAAAACTAAAAGATGTGCCGTGAGACTTTTAACGAATAAATTGACACATTTCATGGGAATTTGCATGATTTTTACCTTTACCTATCACTTAGTCTGTTGGACCGTTGGGGCACAATGCAAGATATGTCGACCATTTTTCTCCATTTCTCTCTGTCTTTTTGCTTTAGAGCTTCTTTAAGTGGCATTTCCTTCGATTATCTCATTTTAAAATCATTAAACTTCAAGGCACCTTAGGAGACAAATATACAGTGGCGTAGCTAGGGTGGGGGGGAGGAGGGGGGAGAATATGAAAATCCCCCCGGGCTTCCACTTGAAAGGGGGAGGGGGCCCACCAAATGAGTATTTTTTTACATTAAAGATTAAGTATTACGCAAAATGTAGGTGCTCCCAAAGAAATAAGTCCCCCCACGGGCCCCAAAACGATGGAAAAAATTTTAGCTACGCCACTGCAAATATACTCTAACATTCTCTGCACTATACACATAGAAGTAGGGGCTGGGAGCTGGGTGGAGTTTGATAATGTATAGAGTGAAATAAAGTCATCCGCTCCCCTCTTGATATTAACTATACTAACGACATACACACACATCTAAACACACACTTATACATATGCATGCAAACATACCCACCTGCACCACTACACACACTAAACATACACACACACAAATCAGGCTATTATTCTCTCACTAGTATCCCCCCCCCCTGCCTAACAGTACTGTATTCTCTCAGCTGTTTCTTAACTCTTTCTCTCCGTAATTATTTACCACATTCCGGTGGAATCAACGTTGGTATCGTCAGTTAGGAGAGAAAGAGTTAATTACTGATCAGTGACGTTAATCTAGCGTAATCTAGCGTAATCTAGCGTAATCTCAGGATATCAAGAAACTATATCCTTCTGTTACGCGTTCTCTCTCTCTCTCTCTCTCTCCCTCTCTCATTCTCTCTCTTTGTCTTTATTCCTGTGTATAGACCCACGGGATGAGACTATACCTCGACCTCGTTAAAATAATAAAAGAATATCGATATAAATAGAGGCTTCGTTGTGAATGGACCCAATCCGCACTATTTCATCACAAAATAGCATAGACATAAATAAATATAGACTGGAAAAAGGAAGTAACTTCGTGTAACTTGAAAACACATGTATATATATCTACTATTGAATTATGATTTCTAAATTATGACAAATTTAAAAATTGCATGATCTTCTGTCTTAGAGATTAAACACAATTTATAGATTCTAGACATAAAATGAAGTACAATGCACACATATTTGTTTCATAAAACTCTCTTATGAATTTGTGTAGTGAATGGAAGGGAGGTTAAAAAAGTGGAAGCCGGAAGAGATTATATTGTGTCGTAAGACTCTTTGAAACTAATCTAGATCGACATTTAATAATTTCCGGAGATTTCCAGGACTTTTTCGTACGCCTATATTTAATAACATTTCATGAGATTTCCAGGGGCTTCTGATAAATCAAGTCCAAGAGGCCACGGGAAATCTGTTATATGCTATAAAATGGTTTAATTTAATAATTTATACACGTAAAAATTAGCACGGGTCCATAGACATAAATAAATATAGACTGGAAAAAGGAATTAACTTTGTGTAACTTAATTTAATGATTTACACACCTAAAAGATTAGCATAGGTCCAATGAAAGTGCGGGACCCACTGCGGTCGCATATTTTGCAGTGCCTAAGGCCTTCCCTGGAAAATAGCGGCGTATGCTATGCCGCCGGTCGCCAAGAGGCCGCGGGAAATCTGTTATATGTTATAAAATGGTTCAATTTAATAATTTATACACCTAAAATTTAGCACGGGTCCAAAGAAAGTGCGGGACCCACTGTGGTCGCATATGTTGCAGTGCCTAAGGCCTGCCCTGGAAAATAGCGGCGTATGCTATGCCGCAGGTCGACTAGTAATATATAATTAACTATTTGTGACAACTTATAAAGGAAATGGACCTCATTCATCAAACGTAAACAAACACCATTTTCTCTATATGTTCTATACAAATTACGCAATACGTAAGGCTGTCACGTGATACACAATGGCTAAACATACTAACTCTATAGTCTATAGCCCATAGTCAGCATGTAGTCTCTAATAGTCTAACTATAAAGCACATCTATTCAGGCTGAACATCTCTGTGATACACACGGTCATCTTATTAACATGACCGCTTACCAGCTACCTTCATATTATGGAAAAAAAACATATTAATTATGCCCTTTGATATTTGATTCTTAGTTTGCTTTACATTATTATTCAATCAATTCTTCCTAGAGAACAATCTTCATAGATTAGGTTTCGGCATCTGTCAGAATACGTCCCAAGTCTAGAATCAATAGGGCTGCCTGCACATCAAATATTTATTCATAGCACTAGGCATGGTCCATGGCATCTTACCCCCACCCCCCTCAGCCCCACGTTGACATGACCCACCTATGCCCATCTACTGCCTGGGGCGCCTCGACACGGACAGCCTGGGTCCCTCTTCCTGTGGCGCGTTCTCTCTCGAGCAATCAGATTTGACATGGAAACCTAATCACAATGCGGATCAAACCATTTATAATTAGTTTTCTATCAATCAATGAAGTTGTCAGCCATGAATAGAACAAGAGTCGGTGTAACGGGGGCAGAGCTGGAGAATTCAAGGGGGACGGGTTCAACTCTGAAAAAAAAAGGGGGGCATTCAAGTTCCAAATAAACGTCATCAAATCGTTGCTGAGTAATCAGCTCATTAAATCTTCAAGCATCAAAATCAAAAGATGTCAGATAATGTAATTCTAAATACCAAGCTTGGGTAACGCTAATTGATAGATTCTTTCTTTCCAACGTTCTAGATCTGGACAAAAGGTCAGAGGGCATTAGGATAGTGAGATACTAATAAGTGCACAAAGGGCGGATCCAATTATGGGTTGTATATATCTTAAACTTGCACATTTGTATGAACACTAAATAAATAACAAAACTTTGCAATATAAAAAAAAATTTCATTTAGCTAATTGACCATGAAATCATGACTTTTACTTGGGGAAAGCATTGTCGGTTGGGCGTTGTGTTGGCCACATAACACCCTGTTCGTTAACCGTTGGTCAAAGAAACAGATGATCTTAACATCATCTGCCCCATAGGTGGCAAGATCTGAAAGGGAGACTTAATTTATTACTAGACCTATTGTCATAATGTGTATAATTTATGTTCAATTCATGTACATCGATATGTATGAAGGAAGTCAAATGGTGAATGTATATTTTTATAAATAAACTTTAAATAACTTTAATAAGCTTCTTTTGTGAACGAGACTAATTATCTTCTTTTTTTTATTTACACTCAGACAAATACCATTCAGATGAAATGCAATAAACGTAGTAGACCTCAGTAATAATATAAAAGTGTATTTTAAAATGTGACTCACTACAACAACATGTCATTTACACTCTCGCTTCTTTTGGGTCGTCTCCCTTTCTTAGCCTAGATTATGACAGAGTCGCTTAACTTGCATCATTCTACAAGACAAACAATAAATGCTCCCTTTCATCATTACCAAGGTAACACACACACACAAACACATACTCCATAAACCCCTTCCCATTTCAAATCAAGAAACCACTACTTTTCAGACACAACAGATACAAATGTTCACTTTATACTGTCTAACATCCATGCTGATCTTCTGTCGTAATTTTATTTATAGCAATGACGCTTTTGGTCGCCTGAGAATGAAAGTATGACGCAACAAAAAATCAAAGTTTTTTAAAGGAATGGTTCTCACTACACTCTTGTATGGCTCTCAGACCTGGGTGGTCTATCGAATGCATTTAAGGCTCCTCTAGCATGGAGAGCTCTCTCAAGGGGAGAAATATTTGAGCCATAGTTGAGAACAGGCGCAGAAGACAGAAAGAAAACTTGAATAGACTGCCAGCTGACAACAGCCTTGTCTGCACGAAATGCGTGAAAAAATGTAGATCGCAACTGGGTTTATGCAGCCATGTGAATCGTTGCATTTTATTATTGTACAAGTTAAGGATGATCTTCAAAGAGCCTTTGATCTTGTCTAGTGAACTGACATATGTAGGATAGCATGATTTGTGAACAAGGGTATATGAAAATAAATATGACCATCTACCACAAAAATTTTGACTTTTGCTACAAGTCTTCAAGTCTTTCAATCAAATATATGGGCTTCATCAAAGCAACAGATTAGAAAATCCAATAAGCTCCCTTTCCTTTGGATAAATATGGAAACCAGTTACCTATTTTAAAAGATTGAGAGTATGTCCTGTCTGAGCTGGATTTAAGTAAGTAGAAACAGCCACAATATTTCAAATTTAAGAGAACCCTACCATCTACAAAGTTCGATATAAGTACATTTTGTAATAATAAAATAATAAAAAAAAGTCTAAAAATTATGTCATATTTGTGAAAAGAAATATTTGTAAATTTAATCTTATTTCACCTATTTTCATAGCATTTAAAATACATAGTTTGTTACGAATTTTCTATTTCTTAACTGTGGTCCCTCCTCCCGCTTTTTAAGGGCGTGGACCTGCCCTGGTCTATTAACCTGGAACATTGTCGCTCGAGAACATTAGTTAGGGCATATTGTATTTAACCCCTGGCCTCAAAAGCAAACATAAATAAAAGTGCATTTCAACTCGATTCAGTTCTTTCATTTCCGTTTCATCTCCGTAAAAGTTGTCAGCATTTTCAAAAGGTCGTAGATTTGTTAAACACCCTCACTGATACTAATTGGTTCCATATGTTATTCTTAAGTTATCAATCGTGATTCTTTCCAGGTAGATGTTGAAAGGTGAGAGCGCAGGTGACCTTGTCATACCCAAGATGTCGTTCTAAACTGGTCACGTAACCTAGACTCTACTAACCGCTATGTAGCTAGATGCCCAGAGACCTTCTGAGAACTGCTATTGGTGAACGTGCTGTATTTGTATGTTGTAACCAAATAATCTGGAGTGTCAGTTTTGACTTTTGCAGACTGTTTCGAAAAGTAGGTCGTCTGCAATTAATCTAATCTACCTCTCTAGACTCGTTGTACCCCAAACCCCACCCCAACCCCCACTGGCATCCCTTAACAATCAGGACCAACACGAAATGTCACAAAGCTGACTTGTTGAGTATCCAAATATGACCTTTTAGTCGTGCCACGAGAATCAGAGGCAGGGAGGTAATCCCTAGTTGCTTAACTGATGAATTAAATCATCCATTATGTTGTGTGTTGGATTGAGAGACATTACTTATTTATTATTAACATGCTTGTCTACACAATTTTTTTTAGAAAGAATAAGAACATCTTTGCTTTTTTTTTACTGATCTTGCTATTTTGACAATTCGGAGCAAATGTAGAAGGAAAGTGATCGGGTATCAAACAAGGAAATCTGATGCCGAACTGGAAGTCGACCACTTAATACTGAAGTTATAGGAGTGCGTCGCATGAGGTTTGCGGGACATGCTCTCCGACAAATTGGACTACGCATACCAAGAGTTGCGATGACATGGAGGCCAATACGAGGACAGAGCAAACAAGGACGTCCTCGTATAACTTGGCGTCATACCTTCATGGAGGACCTCAGAACAGTGGACACCAGGTGGGAGAAGGCTTCAAACATTGCCAGTGCCAGATCTTTGTGGAGACAGCTTGCTGCCCAATGCCCCGAATGGCGTGGGAGGGTCTAAGTCTATGTAAGCAGACGGAAAGGGGGGAGAAGGGGAAGAGAAAAAAAATTACCTTGGTATCTCTATATATTTTATTACACTAATAATGGCCGCTGGAAACTTTGGTTCTAATGTCTAGTCTTTTTTTTTTGTTCTCCTAAAAGACTGAGGTGCCCTCTTAAGTCTTCATAGCACGTAATGGACCTCATTCACCTATCGTAAACAAACAACATTTAACCAAGTGATAATATTGATAAAACAATGGAAAAAAAAACGTATCACGTGACAGCCTTTATGGATTAGGTAATTTATATAGAAGAGATAGCCATACAGGATGAAACAGGGTGGAGGACACGCACTAACCATGAGATTTATCAGCTGTATGAGGACCCACCAATAGTGACTGAAATAAAAAAGAACAGACTACGTTGGGCAGGTCACCTTGAAAGAATGCCAGATAACAGGGGAGCAAAGATTGTATACCGACAAAAACCAAAAGGCAGGCGACCCAAAGGCAGGTCCCGAATGCGTTGGATTGATGATGTGGAAGCAGATCTGCAACAGCTTGGTGTTAGGGCGTGGAGACGAAAGGCCCAGGAGAGATCCGAATGGAAGGATGTGTGCAAGCAGGCCAGAGCCCTTCAAAGGCTGTAGCACCACTGGGATGGATGTATGGATGGATATAGAAGAGATAGAGAACCACGTGGCTAAATGTTGTGTGTTTGCGATTGGTGAATGAGGTCCATTGCGATGTGGTCGGATGTGCAACTGTCAATATCGCTACCCGTTAGGTCTATCTAGTTGCGAATAGTTGCAATACAGATTGTCGTTATATACAGTGTTTGATTGAAAATTTATACACATACATTGGCGCCATATTTCCCATTAATGTTTTACGTCAGGTTTTAGCAGTCTTGACCTAGATCTAGTTATCATTATTCATATTAAGTAAAGCTTAACTAAAACTGCAATTCGGCCAATCCTTGTTTTGCAGCCAGTCTTGGAGATGGAAGGGCATAACAAAACCTACGACTATCTGCTGTTCACAGCCGTCTCAGACTTCTGTGCCACTGTTGACTACATGTAGTGTAAAGAATGGTACTGCCCTGCGCAGGCCAATTATCACTTTAAAAATACTCTGCACAGTCAGGAGGCAATCAATTTAAAGTGTTTTTTTTAAATAGTAAGCGATATAAGCTAAGACTACAACTACGGTACTACTTACTATATTTAATGTATTCACTAGTTATGTTTATAGTCACTAAATCATCAACTCATTTGTTTACCGAATCACTTATTGAATCAGTGGCATGTCGTATCATTCACTAACCGAATCACTCACTGAATCCCCCAAACACTGAATCACTCCTTCTAGCCAATGTAATTTTAAACTAAAAGTAAGCTATAATGAGAACTAAATAGAAGACGAAATGTGCATACACAATTCGGAAACTTTTTTCCAAGTGCTCACGGAAGATGAAACATTCCGAGGAAAACAGATGGCTTCTACATTATCAAGGTGTGCTATTATTGACTAGCTAGCGACGCAAGGTGCAAAACATCAAGGTTATGTACCAAATACAAACTTAGTAGGAAACCTTTGTTACCAGTTCATATGCTGCAGAGTGCACAGCAAATTTAAAAAAATACAAAAGCAACCATCTCTGTCAGTTTAACTCTTTCTCTCCGTAATTATTTACCACATTCTGATGGAATCAACGTTGGTATCGTCAGTTTGGAGAGAAAGAGTTTAAAATATCATTTGTGGATAGAGAAGTCTAACAGAGTTCTGTTGTTGGTTTTTCCTTTGTTGTTAGAATTTAATTAAAACAAAAAATGTCTACCTTCGCCACAGGGAGATACTTTAACGAAGAATGGCAATGAACCATGTGCCCAACTACTTTTTTTTTTTTTTTTTTGTTGTGCAGGAAGGGGCGCTAACTTGAGAGCCGTGAGAAGAAAAATATTTTTGGTTGTCTCCTCTAATCAATCACAGTAATGATTTTTTTTTTAAAGACAAAAAATGTTTATCTTGTAATTAGGAAGTCGTTCTTCACCCGGGTGGTAAGCCACAGGATTGTCTGATTCCATGACTTAAAGATCAAGGTATTGTTCTCTCCCTTTAACTCTAGCTGAAATATACAGAACGAAGAGATCAGAAAAACGATCACAACGGTGCCCCACGATGACCTGCTAACTACTGTCGAAAAAGCGAAAACTAAAAGATAATCTCCATAACACACGTAACGACCTTCCTACAGGGAACAGTACCAGGAAAAAAAGAATAAGAGGCAGTCGAAGAAAGCGATGACAACATAAAAAGTAGACGGGCCTGCCAATGAAAGAGATTATATAGCAAGGCAAAAGACAGGAATGGAGAAAGACGGTCAGCAGATCATGTGTGATGCCCTAACGGTTCAGGAGACTAAGTGGTAGGTGAGGTGAGGTAAGAATGCTTCTTGTGGACTGCCGTTGACTTGTAGCACCAGACCGCTGGTAGACAACTAAACCACTGTAGGCGTATGTTATGTCTGTTTTTAGCTAGCTCGCTATTAGTTTTGTATAGTCTCTCTGTCATTATAATGGATTTGAGTCTATGTAGCTTGTTGACACAAAATTATGTAAGATTCCCTTAAACCCCTAAAAGTCTCAATTATATTCATAAAATTGCGAGATGTATTTCTACATTACAAATTGTAAAACTCTTGCTAAAAGCTGAAGTCTTTGAGCGATTTGTTGTTACATTAAAAGATGATCAAAAGAAGAAAAACATAACAACTCACGTTTACCATAGTGCGGACAAACTATGCTCTAGGTTGATAAATATCCCCCACACACACACACACACAAATATTTCAACAAACACAAATGATCTCATGAAAAGTTGAAATCCGACACGTCAGTACCTTCGACGCTGCCATCACTCTACGTCATAATTGATTGGGTCCACTATAAATATTCTGGCCCCATGGGTGCGGGCAATGACGTCATCACTACTTGTGCTGCATCGATTCTATCTAATGAAGCTGGTCTAATTAGAAGGCACAGAAATACCTTTATGAGGTCTCAGAAATCAGACAGACACTGAAAAAGACCTACATCTAAATTACTGCTCTGAGATTTAAAACAAAAAAGAGAGAGAGAGAGAGAGACGGATGTTTGAAAGAGACATGGGTCTGGTACAAGGATCCTTTCCTGTGCTATAATTACAGGAAGTCGGAACCAAAGTGCAGTCCTGATTAGACTACTGCCCGCAGCAATGCACATGACCCCCCCCCCCCTTTTCCGTTAGCGTTATTGAGAGCGTTGAAGTATATTTATTTGTACCAGAAAGCACGCCAAGAATCATAGCATGTTATAAATTTTAATCGCGAAAATATAAATACCATATACATAAATAAATATAGACTGGCCGATAAAAGAATTTTATGAAATGAAAATTTGTGACTTGCAATTTTGTGTACTTTATTTATGTCTGAGTTTTGTTTAATCTCTAAGACTGAAGATCATGCAATTTTTCAATTTTTCAGAATTCGGAAATCCAATATAGATGTTTTCAAGTTACATGAAGTTATTTCTTTCTTCCAGTCTATATTTATTTATGTCTATGATAAATACTTAGCTTTTTGCTGTTTCCGGTGTTCAAAAATGCGTCTGCCATTTGATGTTTTTGACAAATATATCCTTTTTTTTTTCACGTTTTTAGCCCTACAGAAACAATTTTTCTAAATACTTCAGTTTGTTGCTCATTTTTTGCGGCCCCCGATAGAGAATAGACGCTTTTAGTTTTGTGTGGTCTGTCTGTCCCTCTATACGTCCGTCCGAGCCGTTTAGATCTCAAAAAAGATATTGGAAATCCGATATAATAATATTTTAGATCTTGAAAGTTCTCCTGCAACGGCTGCCTTTCCACTTTCAGACCTTACGATCTATAGGGAAAATTATGTAAAGGTATACGGTTAACGAGCACGACGATCAACCTCCTTTACTTTTCTCTAATGTCAGGTACCCATTACATCTGAGCGGACTGAGAGGCGAGCTAAACATCCAGAAATTCTAAATCGCAGTCTTCAGCAGGATTTGAATTAAGGAACTTCCAGTTCTGAAGCCAAGACGCTTCCTGCTCAGAATTTATGTCATCTCACTACGTAGTGGCCAAAGCTTAGTTTGAATTATTGTATTAGGATCCTACTATGTCCAAACTGACGTCAATTCTATTAGAGATTTATCAAGTTCAAAGTTCAACTCACCAATGTCAAGGACGCTGAATTGACCTTGAGTTGTTGCCAACTAAAATAAATAAAAATGAACACTATCTGGAGGCGCGGTGGCTGAGCGGTAAAGCGTTTGACTTCTGAACCAGGGTCCGGGGTTCCAATCCTGGTGAAGACTGGGATTTTTTAATTTCGGGATCTTCGGGCGTCCTTGAGTCCACCCAGCTCTAATGAGTACCGGACATTAGTTGGGGAAAAGTAAATGTGGTTGGTCGTTATGATGGCCACACCACACACTTGTTAACAGTAGTCCACAGAATCAGATGACCTTTACATCATCTGCCCTATAGACCACAAGGTCTGAAAGGGGAACTTTTTTAATGCGTGACAGTAGATCTTCGTATTCAATCTTCGTATTCAATCTTCTTTATTACCACTAGCTAGTTATTGACTTATTTTGTTGGTTTTAATACGTTCAAGTTGTAGAGCGAAAATAGCATGCTTCCTCTTTATTGAAAGCATTTTATGCTACAAACGGAAGTGCTTACAAAATTTAATTCTGTTGTCCTAAAAAAGCTCGCAAAAATTGTCATATACAATAAAAAAAAAAACATAGCTTATCAACACTTCCTAATGTACACCAGATACACAAAAAAAAACTTGCTATTTATAGTTTTCCCGCCATGCACGAGAATCTCCAATGAGCCTTTATTAAATAAGAGGCGGTATGTTGTGAGTTAATCATTGAATAGATTTTATGTCTCGTTCATTCCATGTTTCCGCGCAGTACATGGATAAAGGTTGTTAAATATTTACGGTAACTGTGTTCGGATAGTATTGCAAGTCTATGAAAGCTTTTTTTTTTATAAATGGTAATTAGAGGGCAAAATATGTGGGTCACAGCTGGGGCTGAGTAACCAAGGGAAATATTGCATTTTTCATTAATCTTCGGACTTGAAGACATGCCTTATTATTATTATTAATGCGAGGACCAGTCGTGATGTTCAATGAACCAATGAACCTATTGTAAGAAAATAGTAGGCCTATAAACTCTTTTTTACCTAATAGACCATACGATCCTTTCAACGTAAGGTTCCAACCCAATAGAATGTTGTCTCGCCGGGCTTTTAACCAAAAGCCCACATAGCCAGTCCGCTTACGACAACAAACACTAATTAATATATACATATATGATTTATGAATATGTATAAATTCGGCAGACTTACCATAAAACTCGAGTAGAATTATTGCATCCAACAAAAGACGAACCTTGACATAACTTAGTGAGACGCAATGTACTTGAAATAAATCCAATTCTTTGCCGTCGGAAATGTTAAAAAAAAATCAAGAACTCTTTATGAATTAGATATGTATCTTTATCTGGAAACCAAAATATTTTGACTGTTTTAATTGTTTACCAATAAGAAATCGTTTCTCACATTTTCAAACTAATTTCAAAATCACGTGACATCCTTTAAGTTTCGTTTATTTCCTTAGCACTCCTGGTGGAAGTCAGAAAGGGAGTTAATTCTAGCAGTACATTTTCACCTTACAGTTTACGTTCAGAGCTTTACGTCGACGGGGAAAGCGGTGTGGCTCGCGACCTGGAAATCCACGACCACAGCAGACGTAGAAACTTGGCGCGTTCTTCTGCGTGAGTGAATGGCAGTGCTTTGCAACTCACGCGCGCTGTTCCTATGTGCGGATCGGCGATGGCTAGTCCTTCTGATTAGTAGGATCAAACTGTGTTAAGCACATACCATTATAGAAGTATGCATAAGTATTTCTGCATGCTATGTGTATGTGTGTATATTAGCATGTAGATGTGTATGTATCTGTATGTGTATTAGCATATAGATGTGTATGTATCTGTATGTGTATTTGCATATAGATGTGTATGTATCTGTATGTGTGTAAACAGCAATAGTACAAATTCTAGACTTAAAGAAAATGAAGATATCTCTGTCTTTGAAGTCAGTGATTACATTTTTATTCCGTTTAGCATAGAAATAATAACTTCTTTTTCTTATAGAAGAAGGCAATCTTCATCTTTTGGGTTGTTATGGAGTATGTGTGTGTGTGTAGTGTGTGTGTTTCCTAGGTGATACAAAAAAGAAGTATATATTGTTATTTATAGCGAAAGAATTAATGTAAATGTAAGGGTTGTAGAATGATGCAAGATAAGCGAGATGTTGTAAGCTGTGTTACGTAATCCAGATGAGTCCAAGACGTGTTGTTATAATAAGTTAGATTTTGTTCAGTTTATAGTATTACTAAAGTCTACTAGATTTAATACATTTTATGTCAAGCTGATCTAGGCTATATTGTAATAGAAGTTACATTCAGTTTTATTCACAAAGACGTTTTTCAAGTTATTTCAAGTTTTATTAGTCAAAATATAATACCCCTACAGCGGTTTAGTTGTCTACCAAACATTCAGTGCTACGAATCAACGACCATGAACAACATGGGGTGAGTGTTGTGATGTTTTTAACAGACATCTAATCCAATATAGGCCTATATATATATATATATACTAATGGTTGAGACCAAGCCCTATCCGGTAAGAATTCTTCAAATGAACAAATTTCTGAACCTAGACTTGCACTTTGTAATGAACTAGAAAAGTTACGACAGTCGGACGCATATAAATGAGTCAAATGTTCCGGAAACTGAAATACGGAACTAGCAAAACATTCTATAACACGATACAGCGATACAGGTCTAACCCCCTCCCCCTTTTTTTTTATCTCTTTATTAAAAAACACTGTTGGAGAATCGCCTGATTTTCAATCGACTGCTTCTCGCAAGTTATCTCAGATGTAAAACTGGTTATCTCAGATGTAAAACTGGTTGTCTCAGATGTAAAACTGGTTGTCTCAGATGTATAACTGGTTGTCTCAGATGTATCACTGGTTATCTCAGATGTAAAACTGGTTATATCAGATGTAAAACTGGTTATCTCAGATGTAAAACTGGTTATCTCAGATGTAAAACTGGTTATCTCAGTTGTAAAACTGGTTACCTAAGATGTAAAACTGGTTACCTCAGATGTAAAACTAGTTATCTCAGATGTAAAACTTTTTAAAATCCTTTAGCAAGATAAAGATGACCCAAAAAAAAATCTGACACCAAGCATCCAAATGATCACTGGTGTAATTTAAGTATCCTCCATTAATCTTCTAAATTAATCTTTCCTATAAAAGAGAAGATAATTACGGTACCCATCTAGTTGTCATCTCCTTGCATAAACTTAAAGTAATCTGAGTTAACTATAAGTTACCTCCAGACTCAAAAATCTTCGTTGTAGCCTAAATTCTCATGCGCTGTAATTAGAGCAACACTCGGATAGCGGCTAAATCAATGAATGACGACAGATTCTCTAATCTCGAGCGTATCTGAAGTAATGCTGTCCGGCTGGTCGAACAAGAGTCAACCTTCGATTTAGCGATAATGTAAAAGGTGAACACTTCTGGCTTAATGAAAGAGTTAACTCCTTTGGTGATACGTCATTGGTGATAAGTCATTGGTGATAAGTCATTGGTGATAAGTCATTGGTGATAACTCATTGGTGATAGTCTTTGGTGATAAGTCATTGGTGATAACTCATTGGTGATAAATCATTTGTGATAGTCTTTGGTGATAAGCCTTTGGTGATGTGTTTGTTGATGTCTTTATTGATAAGCCTTTGGCGATGTCTTTGATGATAAGCCTTCCTTTGGCGATGTCTTTGTTGATACCTCTTCGGTGATAAGCTTTGGTGATGTCTTTGTTGATGTCTTTATTGATAAGCCTTTGGCGATGTCTTTGATGGTAAACCTTTGGTGATGTCTTTGTTAATAAGTCTTTGGTGATAAGCATTTGGTGCTATGCCTTTGGTGATAAGCCTTTGGTGATAAGTCTTTGGTGATAAGCCTTTGTGAAAACCGCAATACAATAGTCAAGTGAAGTCCGCAAAGTGAGCAGGGGCTCTCAGGATCACACCATTTGTGGCCCCCAGGCTGCAGTGTAAGCACCACTGCATTAAAGTGACAAACTAGAATCCGCTTCTAGGGATACGCATCACATTGGTGTAAACAAAGCGTTTATGTAAACTCAAAACAAAAGGGGGACAACCGTATCTCCAAGGGAAGTAATTAAAAGTTTTTTTTTTGTTTTGTTTTGGTTTGTTAAAATGTAATGGGACTTTGCTGTTGTTTCAACCCACCAATAAAATCACGGACATTCTTTTTTTTTTTTTTTTTGGTGGTCACCGGATAATACGGCAGCCTGTGAAAGTTATTGGTTTCAGGTTTTTAGTGGCTCTGTTGACTCGGTTCCGCATCGCTTCACTCACAGGGCAGAGAGTAAATATAGAATGGGAGATTACTGAGACACCAGCATCATGGCACGTAAGAGAATCACTCCCAGGGGAAGACACTTTTTACCCCCCCCTCTCTTTTATTTTTTTACAATCCAGTTATTCAATTATCAAACCTCCAAAAACGTCTCTCCCTCTCTACGACAATCGCGCTCACACGCGCACACAGACCCACATCATTGGTTAAATGAAGTGGCAGCCCTTTTAAGAACTTTTTTTTTTCCTTCCGTTTTCAGTTGCCATGGAGCTTTGAAGAGTCGGATAAAAAAAAAATAACACTATCAAACCCTGATAACTAACTAGGTGAACGATGATGTTATTTTGGGGGGGGGGAGCCCTAATTGTTACGTGTTGTCATTGGTTACCGAAAC
>JADKLZ010074489.1:0-17593 GCA_021533235.1 Biomphalaria straminea | reverse complement strand
ATCCAAACTCTAAGACATCGCTCAAGTTATCCAAACTCTAAGACATGACTTAAGTTATCCAAACTCTAAGACATGACTTAAGTTATCCAAACTCTAAGACATGGCTTAAGTTATCTAAACTCTAAGACATGGCTTAAGTTATCCAAACTCTAAGACATGGCTTAAGTTATCCAAACTCTACATAATGAAAACTACGTCCAAGACAGGAAACAAAAGTTATGCCGAATTCTAAGACATAAAAAAGTTACTCCCAACTATACAACATGACTAAAGTTGGATGGCTTCCTGCTCGTGTGGTTTGCCTGCTTGACTGTCGTTTGGATTTGTCGATGATCCCGGGTTCAAACCCTTTCTGCCTCTCCCATCCCCCGTCGTCCTGCGGTAGTTTTGGACTAGGAAGTGAACTATCTTCAACTCTGAAGGAACATCCGAAACATGTAAAACATTTTTTTACAAGTTACTCCAAAGTCTAAAAAATAACTACGACCAATTTTTAGACATGAAAAATACTAACTTTATATTCTAAGATATGTCAAAAGTTACGCCCATCATTTGTTACGTCGTGTACTAAGAAATGCCAAATAGTATGTCCGACTGTTCACTGCTCAGTTGTTTAAAAAAAATTGTTTACAAATTTTGTAAACAATTTTTTTTTTAAGTTCTTCCAATAACTGCATCAAAGATTTCTAATTATCTTGTATCAGCCTTTGATATTAATGGAAATGTGCGATAATAGTTAAATAGATTCCGCAAGTAAACTACTGTTCAAGCTATTTTAAATAGTACTCCCTTTCTAGTTGTTTACGTGGAAAGTTGCCAACATTATGTCTTACTCTAAATATTTGTTTGACATGTTTCGGAGGTTCCTTCACAGCTGAAGATGATTACACTCTAGCTCAGTCCTTCCGCAAGATTGCTGGGGATGACAGCGGGCAGGGTTTGAACCCGTGACTATAGAGACAACAGTTCAGACTGTAATCCATACGACCAGACAGCGCTACATTTAAAACAAAATAGCACAATGTGTGTATGCATACTACATTCCGCAAGAGATTGTTTTTGTTTTTGTTTTTCAGTATTTGTCTTATCTTATAAAATACAGACGTTAATTCAAAGCAGAAAAATATAGAGATGCAGATCTTGGAGAGGTGAAGATGGATTGGTCACACCCTTAGAAAAGATACCAGCAACAGAGCTAGACAGGCCTTAGAGTGGAACCCCCAGGGAACAAGTCGTAGAGGAAGACCAAAACGAACATAGCGACGCAGTATACTGGAGGAAGCCAGAGGACCGGAAAGAGCTGGGAAGCCATAAAAAAAACTGGCAAGAGACCGTGGAGAGTGGCGTGTTTTTGTCGAGGCCCTATGTTCCACAAGGAACACAAAGGAACGATGATGATGACTGATGATGATGAATTCAAAGGAGAAAATAATAACTTCCCGCACTTCTCCAGATTTACTGATAATATTCTTGTATAAAAGCATTTACAAAAATTTTCATGTGAAAAGATGTAATTGATTTTGAACGTCAATGATTGCAACGGAATTAATAAATTAATCTATCCGTGAAATCAATGAATTAAATCCTAAACAAATACTTGAATTCCTCTAGGATTAAATTCACCTTTTTGTAGCGTACACAAATCAATTCATAAGATACAAATAATTACGTTTTGTATAAAGCCATAAGTTATGGACAAACATCTAAATAACATCGAAAACAACTAAATAGTCTGGGAGCCGAGGCTTTCGGGAATCGATTTTTTAAAATTTGGAGCTCTTCAATTAAAGTAGCAAGAGAACTGACTCCCTAGCGGGCGCCACCACATTGATAGACGGCCAACGGTAACAAAAGGACAAAGTCCCTCGGGAGCGCTATTGCATTACTAAAAAGTCAGTGATGCATACGATGTTATTTTTCAACTCTATTGTGGTGTATAATTAATAGTTAATGAGATGGTGAACGTACACCCCTTGCAGGCTGCAGGCACCAACATTCTGGTGGTCGTTTCATCTTTTGGCTGACCAGTAAGCACTTTTATTTCAATAACAATCATGAATTATATACATAGAGAAGTGTCATTAAAAGAAAGGTACTTTTTTGTTCTCATAATCTATTAATTACCAAGACATATTATGAAACTTCCACACCTAATAGACAAATAGACAAAGAAATGGGCAATTAGGTGAGTGCTGATCATAATATCTCACACGACAGCAATAGCCTAATAACGAGAATATAATAATAATAATTGCCTCATAATTTAATTAAGAAAAAACTGAGCTGGAAAAACAATGAAAATATGGGAACCTAGGCTTTATATAAGTTGACTAAGACAATAATATACCCCATTGTTATATTAACCGAGGGGATAATAACAACTGACCTCAAAGATACCTCAAGGCCCTTGGCATTACTAGGAATATTCTCGTTGCCTGTCAGAGGGCGGTACTGCTGCAGACCTGCCACATAATCAGAAAATTCCTCAGTGGAAACCGAAAAAGGGACTACGATGAATTTTGTTTCCCTTTAAACGAAACTCTACCCTGGCAGCACCAGAGAATAGATGTATGTTATTTTTCTACCATAATAATATTACTAATTTTATTTATAAAGCGCAGTTTATCTCTTGTTGGTTTCGAACCGTGTTCCATACAAAGCATAAAGGGGACTAATTCAAGCTATACCACCTTATCAGTCAATTACAATTTCTTTCCCTTGTTCGAGCTAGCAATACTTAATTACCAATAGTTATTTAACTAATTGTTTTTTGTATTGGTTCTTGTTATTTTTTTTTCATTTAAAAGACATGATTGTGCCAAAATTTGATTCGAGATTGGGTGTGGGAGAAATAAAGTGAACAGACGTTTTACCAGACAGAGTGAGTTTATACAAACTTTGTCATGATATTAACCATGGTTAGATAAATCTTGTAAATGTGTACTTCGTTCGGGGTCTCTTAGGAAGACAGAAACAAAACTAAAAGATGTGCCGTGAGACTTTTAACGAATAAATTGACACATTTCATGGGAATTTGCATGATTTTTACCTTTACCTATCACTTAGTCTGTTGGACCGTTGGGGCACAATGCAAGATATGTCGACCATTTTTCTCCATTTCTCTCTGTCTTTTTGCTTTAGAGCTTCTTTAAGTGGCATTTCCTTCGATTATCTCATTTTAAAATCATTAAACTTCAAGGCACCTTAGGAGACAAATATACAGTGGCGTAGCTAGGGTGGGGGGGAGGAGGGGGGAGAATATGAAAATCCCCCCGGGCTTCCACTTGAAAGGGGGAGGGGGCCCACCAAATGAGTATTTTTTTACATTAAAGATTAAGTATTACGCAAAATGTAGGTGCTCCCAAAGAAATAAGTCCCCCCACGGGCCCCAAAACGATGGAAAAAATTTTAGCTACGCCACTGCAAATATACTCTAACATTCTCTGCACTATACACATAGAAGTAGGGGCTGGGAGCTGGGTGGAGTTTGATAATGTATAGAGTGAAATAAAGTCATCCGCTCCCCTCTTGATATTAACTATACTAACGACATACACACACATCTAAACACACACTTATACATATGCATGCAAACATACCCACCTGCACCACTACACACACTAAACATACACACACACAAATCAGGCTATTATTCTCTCACTAGTATCCCCCCCCCTGCCTAACAGTACTGTATTCTCTCAGCTGTTTCTTAACTCTTTCTCTCCGTAATTATTTACCACATTCCGGTGGAATCAACGTTGGTATCGTCAGTTAGGAGAGAAAGAGTTAATTACTGATCAGTGACGTTAATCTAGCGTAATCTAGCGTAATCTAGCGTAATCTCAGGATATCAAGAAACTATATCCTTCTGTTACGCGTTCTCTCTCTCTCTCTCTCTCTCCCTCTCTCATTCTCTCTCTTTGTCTTTATTCCTGTGTATAGACCCACGGGATGAGACTATACCTCGACCTCGTTAAAATAATAAAAGAATATCGATATAAATAGAGGCTTCGTTGTGAATGGACCCAATCCGCACTATTTCATCACAAAATAGCATAGACATAAATAAATATAGACTGGAAAAAGGAAGTAACTTCGTGTAACTTGAAAACACATGTATATATATCTACTATTGAATTATGATTTCTAAATTATGACAAATTTAAAAATTGCATGATCTTCTGTCTTAGAGATTAAACACAATTTATAGATTCTAGACATAAAATGAAGTACAATGCACACATATTTGTTTCATAAAACTCTCTTATGAATTTGTGTAGTGAATGGAAGGGAGGTTAAAAAAGTGGAAGCCGGAAGAGATTATATTGTGTCGTAAGACTCTTTGAAACTAATCTAGATCGACATTTAATAATTTCCGGAGATTTCCAGGACTTTTTCGTACGCCTATATTTAATAACATTTCATGAGATTTCCAGGGGCTTCTGATAAATCAAGTCCAAGAGGCCACGGGAAATCTGTTATATGCTATAAAATGGTTTAATTTAATAATTTATACACGTAAAAATTAGCACGGGTCCATAGACATAAATAAATATAGACTGGAAAAAGGAATTAACTTTGTGTAACTTAATTTAATGATTTACACACCTAAAAGATTAGCATAGGTCCAATGAAAGTGCGGGACCCACTGCGGTCGCATATTTTGCAGTGCCTAAGGCCTTCCCTGGAAAATAGCGGCGTATGCTATGCCGCCGGTCGCCAAGAGGCCGCGGGAAATCTGTTATATGTTATAAAATGGTTCAATTTAATAATTTATACACCTAAAATTTAGCACGGGTCCAAAGAAAGTGCGGGACCCACTGTGGTCGCATATGTTGCAGTGCCTAAGGCCTGCCCTGGAAAATAGCGGCGTATGCTATGCCGCAGGTCGACTAGTAATATATAATTAACTATTTGTGACAACTTATAAAGGAAATGGACCTCATTCATCAAACGTAAACAAACACCATTTTCTCTATATGTTCTATACAAATTACGCAATACGTAAGGCTGTCACGTGATACACAATGGCTAAACATACTAACTCTATAGTCTATAGCCCATAGTCAGCATGTAGTCTCTAATAGTCTAACTATAAAGCACATCTATTCAGGCTGAACATCTCTGTGATACACACGGTCATCTTATTAACATGACCGCTTACCAGCTACCTTCATATTATGGAAAAAAAACATATTAATTATGCCCTTTGATATTTGATTCTTAGTTTGCTTTACATTATTATTCAATCAATTCTTCCTAGAGAACAATCTTCATAGATTAGGTTTCGGCATCTGTCAGAATACGTCCCAAGTCTAGAATCAATAGGGCTGCCTGCACATCAAATATTTATTCATAGCACTAGGCATGGTCCATGGCATCTTACCCCCACCCCCCTCAGCCCCACGTTGACATGACCCACCTATGCCCATCTACTGCCTGGGGCGCCTCGACACGGACAGCCTGGGTCCCTCTTCCTGTGGCGCGTTCTCTCTCGAGCAATCAGATTTGACATGGAAACCTAATCACAATGCGGATCAAACCATTTATAATTAGTTTTCTATCAATCAATGAAGTTGTCAGCCATGAATAGAACAAGAGTCGGTGTAACGGGGGCAGAGCTGGAGAATTCAAGGGGGACGGGTTCAACTCTGAAAAAAAAAGGGGGGCATTCAAGTTCCAAATAAACGTCATCAAATCGTTGCTGAGTAATCAGCTCATTAAATCTTCAAGCATCAAAATCAAAAGATGTCAGATAATGTAATTCTAAATACCAAGCTTGGGTAACGCTAATTGATAGATTCTTTCTTTCCAACGTTCTAGATCTGGACAAAAGGTCAGAGGGCATTAGGATAGTGAGATACTAATAAGTGCACAAAGGGCGGATCCAATTATGGGTTGTATATATCTTAAACTTGCACATTTGTATGAACACTAAATAAATAACAAAACTTTGCAATATAAAAAAAAATTTCATTTAGCTAATTGACCATGAAATCATGACTTTTACTTGGGGAAAGCATTGTCGGTTGGGCGTTGTGTTGGCCACATAACACCCTGTTCGTTAACCGTTGGTCAAAGAAACAGATGATCTTAACATCATCTGCCCCATAGGTGGCAAGATCTGAAAGGGAGACTTAATTTATTACTAGACCTATTGTCATAATGTGTATAATTTATGTTCAATTCATGTACATCGATATGTATGAAGGAAGTCAAATGGTGAATGTATATTTTTATAAATAAACTTTAAATAACTTTAATAAGCTTCTTTTGTGAACGAGACTAATTATCTTCTTTTTTTTATTTACACTCAGACAAATACCATTCAGATGAAATGCAATAAACGTAGTAGACCTCAGTAATAATATAAAAGTGTATTTTAAAATGTGACTCACTACAACAACATGTCATTTACACTCTCGCTTCTTTTGGGTCGTCTCCCTTTCTTAGCCTAGATTATGACAGAGTCGCTTAACTTGCATCATTCTACAAGACAAACAATAAATGCTCCCTTTCATCATTACCAAGGTAACACACACACACAAACACATACTCCATAAACCCCTTCCCATTTCAAATCAAGAAACCACTACTTTTCAGACACAACAGATACAAATGTTCACTTTATACTGTCTAACATCCATGCTGATCTTCTGTCGTAATTTTATTTATAGCAATGACGCTTTTGGTCGCCTGAGAATGAAAGTATGACGCAACAAAAAATCAAAGTTTTTTAAAGGAATGGTTCTCACTACACTCTTGTATGGCTCTCAGACCTGGGTGGTCTATCGAATGCATTTAAGGCTCCTCTAGCATGGAGAGCTCTCTCAAGGGGAGAAATATTTGAGCCATAGTTGAGAACAGGCGCAGAAGACAGAAAGAAAACTTGAATAGACTGCCAGCTGACAACAGCCTTGTCTGCACGAAATGCGTGAAAAAATGTAGATCGCAACTGGGTTTATGCAGCCATGTGAATCGTTGCATTTTATTATTGTACAAGTTAAGGATGATCTTCAAAGAGCCTTTGATCTTGTCTAGTGAACTGACATATGTAGGATAGCATGATTTGTGAACAAGGGTATATGAAAATAAATATGACCATCTACCACAAAAATTTTGACTTTTGCTACAAGTCTTCAAGTCTTTCAATCAAATATATGGGCTTCATCAAAGCAACAGATTAGAAAATCCAATAAGCTCCCTTTCCTTTGGATAAATATGGAAACCAGTTACCTATTTTAAAAGATTGAGAGTATGTCCTGTCTGAGCTGGATTTAAGTAAGTAGAAACAGCCACAATATTTCAAATTTAAGAGAACCCTACCATCTACAAAGTTCGATATAAGTACATTTTGTAATAATAAAATAATAAAAAAAAGTCTAAAAATTATGTCATATTTGTGAAAAGAAATATTTGTAAATTTAATCTTATTTCACCTATTTTCATAGCATTTAAAATACATAGTTTGTTACGAATTTTCTATTTCTTAACTGTGGTCCCTCCTCCCGCTTTTTAAGGGCGTGGACCTGCCCTGGTCTATTAACCTGGAACATTGTCGCTCGAGAACATTAGTTAGGGCATATTGTATTTAACCCCTGGCCTCAAAAGCAAACATAAATAAAAGTGCATTTCAACTCGATTCAGTTCTTTCATTTCCGTTTCATCTCCGTAAAAGTTGTCAGCATTTTCAAAAGGTCGTAGATTTGTTAAACACCCTCACTGATACTAATTGGTTCCATATGTTATTCTTAAGTTATCAATCGTGATTCTTTCCAGGTAGATGTTGAAAGGTGAGAGCGCAGGTGACCTTGTCATACCCAAGATGTCGTTCTAAACTGGTCACGTAACCTAGACTCTACTAACCGCTATGTAGCTAGATGCCCAGAGACCTTCTGAGAACTGCTATTGGTGAACGTGCTGTATTTGTATGTTGTAACCAAATAATCTGGAGTGTCAGTTTTGACTTTTGCAGACTGTTTCGAAAAGTAGGTCGTCTGCAATTAATCTAATCTACCTCTCTAGACTCGTTGTACCCCAAACCCCACCCCAACCCCCACTGGCATCCCTTAACAATCAGGACCAACACGAAATGTCACAAAGCTGACTTGTTGAGTATCCAAATATGACCTTTTAGTCGTGCCACGAGAATCAGAGGCAGGGAGGTAATCCCTAGTTGCTTAACTGATGAATTAAATCATCCATTATGTTGTGTGTTGGATTGAGAGACATTACTTATTTATTATTAACATGCTTGTCTACACAATTTTTTTTAGAAAGAATAAGAACATCTTTGCTTTTTTTTTACTGATCTTGCTATTTTGACAATTCGGAGCAAATGTAGAAGGAAAGTGATCGGGTATCAAACAAGGAAATCTGATGCCGAACTGGAAGTCGACCACTTAATACTGAAGTTATAGGAGTGCGTCGCATGAGGTTTGCGGGACATGCTCTCCGACAAATTGGACTACGCATACCAAGAGTTGCGATGACATGGAGGCCAATACGAGGACAGAGCAAACAAGGACGTCCTCGTATAACTTGGCGTCATACCTTCATGGAGGACCTCAGAACAGTGGACACCAGGTGGGAGAAGGCTTCAAACATTGCCAGTGCCAGATCTTTGTGGAGACAGCTTGCTGCCCAATGCCCCGAATGGCGTGGGAGGGTCTAAGTCTATGTAAGCAGACGGAAAGGGGGGAGAAGGGGAAGAGAAAAAAAATTACCTTGGTATCTCTATATATTTTATTACACTAATAATGGCCGCTGGAAACTTTGGTTCTAATGTCTAGTCTTTTTTTTTGTTCTCCTAAAAGACTGAGGTGCCCTCTTAAGTCTTCATAGCACGTAATGGACCTCATTCACCTATCGTAAACAAACAACATTTAACCAAGTGATAATATTGATAAAACAATGGAAAAAAAAACGTATCACGTGACAGCCTTTATGGATTAGGTAATTTATATAGAAGAGATAGCCATACAGGATGAAACAGGGTGGAGGACACGCACTAACCATGAGATTTATCAGCTGTATGAGGACCCACCAATAGTGACTGAAATAAAAAAGAACAGACTACGTTGGGCAGGTCACCTTGAAAGAATGCCAGATAACAGGGGAGCAAAGATTGTATACCGACAAAAACCAAAAGGCAGGCGACCCAAAGGCAGGTCCCGAATGCGTTGGATTGATGATGTGGAAGCAGATCTGCAACAGCTTGGTGTTAGGGCGTGGAGACGAAAGGCCCAGGAGAGATCCGAATGGAAGGATGTGTGCAAGCAGGCCAGAGCCCTTCAAAGGCTGTAGCACCACTGGGATGGATGTATGGATGGATATAGAAGAGATAGAGAACCACGTGGCTAAATGTTGTGTGTTTGCGATTGGTGAATGAGGTCCATTGCGATGTGGTCGGATGTGCAACTGTCAATATCGCTACCCGTTAGGTCTATCTAGTTGCGAATAGTTGCAATACAGATTGTCGTTATATACAGTGTTTGATTGAAAATTTATACACATACATTGGCGCCATATTTCCCATTAATGTTTTACGTCAGGTTTTAGCAGTCTTGACCTAGATCTAGTTATCATTATTCATATTAAGTAAAGCTTAACTAAAACTGCAATTCGGCCAATCCTTGTTTTGCAGCCAGTCTTGGAGATGGAAGGGCATAACAAAACCTACGACTATCTGCTGTTCACAGCCGTCTCAGACTTCTGTGCCACTGTTGACTACATGTAGTGTAAAGAATGGTACTGCCCTGCGCAGGCCAATTATCACTTTAAAAATACTCTGCACAGTCAGGAGGCAATCAATTTAAAGTGTTTTTTTTAAATAGTAAGCGATATAAGCTAAGACTACAACTACGGTACTACTTACTATATTTAATGTATTCACTAGTTATGTTTATAGTCACTAAATCATCAACTCATTTGTTTACCGAATCACTTATTGAATCAGTGGCATGTCGTATCATTCACTAACCGAATCACTCACTGAATCCCCCAAACACTGAATCACTCCTTCTAGCCAATGTAATTTTAAACTAAAAGTAAGCTATAATGAGAACTAAATAGAAGACGAAATGTGCATACACAATTCGGAAACTTTTTTCCAAGTGCTCACGGAAGATGAAACATTCCGAGGAAAACAGATGGCTTCTACATTATCAAGGTGTGCTATTATTGACTAGCTAGCGACGCAAGGTGCAAAACATCAAGGTTATGTACCAAATACAAACTTAGTAGGAAACCTTTGTTACCAGTTCATATGCTGCAGAGTGCACAGCAAATTTAAAAAAATACAAAAGCAACCATCTCTGTCAGTTTAACTCTTTCTCTCCGTAATTATTTACCACATTCTGATGGAATCAACGTTGGTATCGTCAGTTTGGAGAGAAAGAGTTTAAAATATCATTTGTGGATAGAGAAGTCTAACAGAGTTCTGTTGTTGGTTTTTCCTTTGTTGTTAGAATTTAATTAAAACAAAAAATGTCTACCTTCGCCACAGGGAGATACTTTAACGAAGAATGGCAATGAACCATGTGCCCAACTACTTTTTTTTTTTTTTTTTTGTTGTGCAGGAAGGGGCGCTAACTTGAGAGCCGTGAGAAGAAAAATATTTTTGGTTGTCTCCTCTAATCAATCACAGTAATGATTTTTTTTTTAAAGACAAAAAATGTTTATCTTGTAATTAGGAAGTCGTTCTTCACCCGGGTGGTAAGCCACAGGATTGTCTGATTCCATGACTTAAAGATCAAGGTATTGTTCTCTCCCTTTAACTCTAGCTGAAATATACAGAACGAAGAGATCAGAAAAACGATCACAACGGTGCCCCACGATGACCTGCTAACTACTGTCGAAAAAGCGAAAACTAAAAGATAATCTCCATAACACACGTAACGACCTTCCTACAGGGAACAGTACCAGGAAAAAAAGAATAAGAGGCAGTCGAAGAAAGCGATGACAACATAAAAAGTAGACGGGCCTGCCAATGAAAGAGATTATATAGCAAGGCAAAAGACAGGAATGGAGAAAGACGGTCAGCAGATCATGTGTGATGCCCTAACGGTTCAGGAGACTAAGTGGTAGGTGAGGTGAGGTAAGAATGCTTCTTGTGGACTGCCGTTGACTTGTAGCACCAGACCGCTGGTAGACAACTAAACCACTGTAGGCGTATGTTATGTCTGTTTTTAGCTAGCTCGCTATTAGTTTTGTATAGTCTCTCTGTCATTATAATGGATTTGAGTCTATGTAGCTTGTTGACACAAAATTATGTAAGATTCCCTTAAACCCCTAAAAGTCTCAATTATATTCATAAAATTGCGAGATGTATTTCTACATTACAAATTGTAAAACTCTTGCTAAAAGCTGAAGTCTTTGAGCGATTTGTTGTTACATTAAAAGATGATCAAAAGAAGAAAAACATAACAACTCACGTTTACCATAGTGCGGACAAACTATGCTCTAGGTTGATAAATATCCCCCACACACACACACACACAAATATTTCAACAAACACAAATGATCTCATGAAAAGTTGAAATCCGACACGTCAGTACCTTCGACGCTGCCATCACTCTACGTCATAATTGATTGGGTCCACTATAAATATTCTGGCCCCATGGGTGCGGGCAATGACGTCATCACTACTTGTGCTGCATCGATTCTATCTAATGAAGCTGGTCTAATTAGAAGGCACAGAAATACCTTTATGAGGTCTCAGAAATCAGACAGACACTGAAAAAGACCTACATCTAAATTACTGCTCTGAGATTTAAAACAAAAAAGAGAGAGAGAGAGAGAGACGGATGTTTGAAAGAGACATGGGTCTGGTACAAGGATCCTTTCCTGTGCTATAATTACAGGAAGTCGGAACCAAAGTGCAGTCCTGATTAGACTACTGCCCGCAGCAATGCACATGACCCCCCCCCCCCTTTTCCGTTAGCGTTATTGAGAGCGTTGAAGTATATTTATTTGTACCAGAAAGCACGCCAAGAATCATAGCATGTTATAAATTTTAATCGCGAAAATATAAATACCATATACATAAATAAATATAGACTGGCCGATAAAAGAATTTTATGAAATGAAAATTTGTGACTTGCAATTTTGTGTACTTTATTTATGTCTGAGTTTTGTTTAATCTCTAAGACTGAAGATCATGCAATTTTTCAATTTTTCAGAATTCGGAAATCCAATATAGATGTTTTCAAGTTACATGAAGTTATTTCTTTCTTCCAGTCTATATTTATTTATGTCTATGATAAATACTTAGCTTTTTGCTGTTTCCGGTGTTCAAAAATGCGTCTGCCATTTGATGTTTTTGACAAATATATCCTTTTTTTTTTCACGTTTTTAGCCCTACAGAAACAATTTTTCTAAATACTTCAGTTTGTTGCTCATTTTTTGCGGCCCCCGATAGAGAATAGACGCTTTTAGTTTTGTGTGGTCTGTCTGTCCCTCTATACGTCCGTCCGAGCCGTTTAGATCTCAAAAAAGATATTGGAAATCCGATATAATAATATTTTAGATCTTGAAAGTTCTCCTGCAACGGCTGCCTTTCCACTTTCAGACCTTACGATCTATAGGGAAAATTATGTAAAGGTATACGGTTAACGAGCACGACGATCAACCTCCTTTACTTTTCTCTAATGTCAGGTACCCATTACATCTGAGCGGACTGAGAGGCGAGCTAAACATCCAGAAATTCTAAATCGCAGTCTTCAGCAGGATTTGAATTAAGGAACTTCCAGTTCTGAAGCCAAGACGCTTCCTGCTCAGAATTTATGTCATCTCACTACGTAGTGGCCAAAGCTTAGTTTGAATTATTGTATTAGGATCCTACTATGTCCAAACTGACGTCAATTCTATTAGAGATTTATCAAGTTCAAAGTTCAACTCACCAATGTCAAGGACGCTGAATTGACCTTGAGTTGTTGCCAACTAAAATAAATAAAAATGAACACTATCTGGAGGCGCGGTGGCTGAGCGGTAAAGCGTTTGACTTCTGAACCAGGGTCCGGGGTTCCAATCCTGGTGAAGACTGGGATTTTTTAATTTCGGGATCTTCGGGCGTCCTTGAGTCCACCCAGCTCTAATGAGTACCGGACATTAGTTGGGGAAAAGTAAATGTGGTTGGTCGTTATGATGGCCACACCACACACTTGTTAACAGTAGTCCACAGAATCAGATGACCTTTACATCATCTGCCCTATAGACCACAAGGTCTGAAAGGGGAACTTTTTTAATGCGTGACAGTAGATCTTCGTATTCAATCTTCGTATTCAATCTTCTTTATTACCACTAGCTAGTTATTGACTTATTTTGTTGGTTTTAATACGTTCAAGTTGTAGAGCGAAAATAGCATGCTTCCTCTTTATTGAAAGCATTTTATGCTACAAACGGAAGTGCTTACAAAATTTAATTCTGTTGTCCTAAAAAAGCTCGCAAAAATTGTCATATACAATAAAAAAAAAACATAGCTTATCAACACTTCCTAATGTACACCAGATACACAAAAAAAACTTGCTATTTATAGTTTTCCCGCCATGCACGAGAATCTCCAATGAGCCTTTATTAAATAAGAGGCGGTATGTTGTGAGTTAATCATTGAATAGATTTTATGTCTCGTTCATTCCATGTTTCCGCGCAGTACATGGATAAAGGTTGTTAAATATTTACGGTAACTGTGTTCGGATAGTATTGCAAGTCTATGAAAGCTTTTTTTTTTATAAATGGTAATTAGAGGGCAAAATATGTGGGTCACAGCTGGGGCTGAGTAACCAAGGGAAATATTGCATTTTTCATTAATCTTCGGACTTGAAGACATGCCTTATTATTATTATTAATGCGAGGACCAGTCGTGATGTTCAATGAACCAATGAACCTATTGTAAGAAAATAGTAGGCCTATAAACTCTTTTTTACCTAATAGACCATACGATCCTTTCAACGTAAGGTTCCAACCCAATAGAATGTTGTCTCGCCGGGCTTTTAACCAAAAGCCCACATAGCCAGTCCGCTTACGACAACAAACACTAATTAATATATACATATATGATTTATGAATATGTATAAATTCGGCAGACTTACCATAAAACTCGAGTAGAATTATTGCATCCAACAAAAGACGAACCTTGACATAACTTAGTGAGACGCAATGTACTTGAAATAAATCCAATTCTTTGCCGTCGGAAATGTTAAAAAAAAATCAAGAACTCTTTATGAATTAGATATGTATCTTTATCTGGAAACCAAAATATTTTGACTGTTTTAATTGTTTACCAATAAGAAATCGTTTCTCACATTTTCAAACTAATTTCAAAATCACGTGACATCCTTTAAGTTTCGTTTATTTCCTTAGCACTCCTGGTGGAAGTCAGAAAGGGAGTTAATTCTAGCAGTACATTTTCACCTTACAGTTTACGTTCAGAGCTTTACGTCGACGGGGAAAGCGGTGTGGCTCGCGACCTGGAAATCCACGACCACAGCAGACGTAGAAACTTGGCGCGTTCTTCTGCGTGAGTGAATGGCAGTGCTTTGCAACTCACGCGCGCTGTTCCTATGTGCGGATCGGCGATGGCTAGTCCTTCTGATTAGTAGGATCAAACTGTGTTAAGCACATACCATTATAGAAGTATGCATAAGTATTTCTGCATGCTATGTGTATGTGTGTATATTAGCATGTAGATGTGTATGTATCTGTATGTGTATTAGCATATAGATGTGTATGTATCTGTATGTGTATTTGCATATAGATGTGTATGTATCTGTATGTGTGTAAACAGCAATAGTACAAATTCTAGACTTAAAGAAAATGAAGATATCTCTGTCTTTGAAGTCAGTGATTACATTTTTATTCCGTTTAGCATAGAAATAATAACTTCTTTTTCTTATAGAAGAAGGCAATCTTCATCTTTTGGGTTGTTATGGAGTATGTGTGTGTGTGTAGTGTGTGTGTTTCCTAGGTGATACAAAAAAGAAGTATATATTGTTATTTATAGCGAAAGAATTAATGTAAATGTAAGGGTTGTAGAATGATGCAAGATAAGCGAGATGTTGTAAGCTGTGTTACGTAATCCAGATGAGTCCAAGACGTGTTGTTATAATAAGTTAGATTTTGTTCAGTTTATAGTATTACTAAAGTCTACTAGATTTAATACATTTTATGTCAAGCTGATCTAGGCTATATTGTAATAGAAGTTACATTCAGTTTTATTCACAAAGACGTTTTTCAAGTTATTTCAAGTTTTATTAGTCAAAATATAATACCCCTACAGCGGTTTAGTTGTCTACCAAACATTCAGTGCTACGAATCAACGACCATGAACAACATGGGGTGAGTGTTGTGATGTTTTTAACAGACATCTAATCCAATATAGGCCTATATATATATATATATACTAATGGTTGAGACCAAGCCCTATCCGGTAAGAATTCTTCAAATGAACAAATTTCTGAACCTAGACTTGCACTTTGTAATGAACTAGAAAAGTTACGACAGTCGGACGCATATAAATGAGTCAAATGTTCCGGAAACTGAAATACGGAACTAGCAAAACATTCTATAACACGATACAGCGATACAGGTCTAACCCCCTCCCCCTTTTTTTTTATCTCTTTATTAAAAAACACTGTTGGAGAATCGCCTGATTTTCAATCGACTGCTTCTCGCAAGTTATCTCAGATGTAAAACTGGTTATCTCAGATGTAAAACTGGTTGTCTCAGATGTAAAACTGGTTGTCTCAGATGTATAACTGGTTGTCTCAGATGTATCACTGGTTATCTCAGATGTAAAACTGGTTATATCAGATGTAAAACTGGTTATCTCAGATGTAAAACTGGTTATCTCAGATGTAAAACTGGTTATCTCAGTTGTAAAACTGGTTACCTAAGATGTAAAACTGGTTACCTCAGATGTAAAACTAGTTATCTCAGATGTAAAACTTTTTAAAATCCTTTAGCAAGATAAAGATGACCCAAAAAAAAATCTGACACCAAGCATCCAAATGATCACTGGTGTAATTTAAGTATCCTCCATTAATCTTCTAAATTAATCTTTCCTATAAAAGAGAAGATAATTACGGTACCCATCTAGTTGTCATCTCCTTGCATAAACTTAAAGTAATCTGAGTTAACTATAAGTTACCTCCAGACTCAAAAATCTTCGTTGTAGCCTAAATTCTCATGCGCTGTAATTAGAGCAACACTCGGATAGCGGCTAAATCAATGAATGACGACAGATTCTCTAATCTCGAGCGTATCTGAAGTAATGCTGTCCGGCTGGTCGAACAAGAGTCAACCTTCGATTTAGCGATAATGTAAAAGGTGAACACTTCTGGCTTAATGAAAGAGTTAACTCCTTTGGTGATACGTCATTGGTGATAAGTCATTGGTGATAAGTCATTGGTGATAAGTCATTGGTGATAACTCATTGGTGATAGTCTTTGGTGATAAGTCATTGGTGATAACTCATTGGTGATAAATCATTTGTGATAGTCTTTGGTGATAAGCCTTTGGTGATGTGTTTGTTGATGTCTTTATTGATAAGCCTTTGGCGATGTCTTTGATGATAAGCCTTCCTTTGGCGATGTCTTTGTTGATACCTCTTCGGTGATAAGCTTTGGTGATGTCTTTGTTGATGTCTTTATTGATAAGCCTTTGGCGATGTCTTTGATGGTAAACCTTTGGTGATGTCTTTGTTAATAAGTCTTTGGTGATAAGCATTTGGTGCTATGCCTTTGGTGATAAGCCTTTGGTGATAAGTCTTTGGTGATAAGCCTTTGTGAAAACCGCAATACAATAGTCAAGTGAAGTCCGCAAAGTGAGCAGGGGCTCTCAGGATCACACCATTTGTGGCCCCCAGGCTGCAGTGTAAGCACCACTGCATTAAAGTGACAAACTAGAATCCGCTTCTAGGGATACGCATCACATTGGTGTAAACAAAGCGTTTATGTAAACTCAAAACAAAAGGGGGACAACCGTATCTCCAAGGGAAGTAATTAAAAGTTTTTTTTTTGTTTTGTTTTGGTTTGTTAAAATGTAATGGGACTTTGCTGTTGTTTCAACCCACCAATAAAATCACGGACATTCTTTTTTTTTTTTTTTTTGGTGGTCACCGGATAATACGGCAGCCTGTGAAAGTTATTGGTTTCAGGTTTTTAGTGGCTCTGTTGACTCGGTTCCGCATCGCTTCACTCACAGGGCAGAGAGTAAATATAGAATGGGAGATTACTGAGACACCAGCATCATGGCACGTAAGAGAATCACTCCCAGGGGAAGACACTTTTTACCCCCCCTCTCTTTTATTTTTTTACAATCCAGTTATTCAATTATCAAACCTCCAAAAACGTCTCTCCCTCTCTACGACAATCGCGCTCACACGCGCACACAGACCCACATCATTGGTTAAATGAAGTGGCAGCCCTTTTAAGAACTTTTTTTTTTCCTTCCGTTTTCAGTTGCCATGGAGCTTTGAAGAGTCGGATAAAAAAAAAATAACACTATCAAACCCTGATAACTAACTAGGTGAACGATGATGTTATTTTGGGGGGGGGAGCCCTAATTGTTACGTGTTGTCATTGGTTACCGAAAC
>JADKLZ010074481.1:0-15107 GCA_021533235.1 Biomphalaria straminea | reverse complement strand
GGGAGGAGCGAGATAGAAAGAGGGAGGAGCGAGATAGAAAGAGGGAGAGAAAGCGGAGAGAGTAAGAGGAAGACAGAAAAGAAGAAAGGTAGTAAGCCTAGTTACCAGAACAATTAAGACCACCACCAACAGAATAAATAAATAAAAACTCTTCCACCTAAAGTCACAGTGACTGGTCAGCTTGAACACTAAGCTATTAAGAGTTGGCCACACTCAAGCCAGGACTTTACATGTGTACTTCCTTTGTCCACCCTCGCCAAAGGTACCATTGCTAAATAGAGTCCCATTATCCCCCGTGGTCAGATATTGAAGAACCAACCACTTCATCTCTGTCCACTGCTAAAGGGGATTCTCAGTCTCCTCCTAGTAACACATCCTCTAGGTTAGAGTATAAATACATATCTAATTAAACCATCTAGTAGTCGTATCCCACCCAAAGCAAATCAATCAATGACTTGAATCCACCTCTGTTTTCTTTTCTTTTAAATGTTATTATGTACATACATTTAGTGGATACTCCTAGCCCGTGTTATCTTTATTTTTTGTATCATTTAATGAACGTGTGAAATGTATAATATAAGATTTATAATATGAAAGTCGTGTAGTAACAAAGGGGTTAAAGTTACTATTTTAAGAACGTTGGTGTAGAAAAGGGAGAGAAGAAACGTGTCCAGAGAGTTAGCGTTCTTACCCTCATGCCATTGCATAAGTTGTTAAAATATTTAAGAAAGAACGTATTTCTTTTCCCTTGTTCTCATTATTATGTTAGAGGGTTCAGATGACTTGACCAACATACGACATGAACTGCGCAGTGGTTTCCATATAAAGCAACTCTCCATTAAGTTTTCTTTCTCTAGGGGGGGGGGGGGGTTTGGGGCCAATGTTTTTTCCGGGCCTCTTAAAGAATGTGGGGGGCATTCTAGTAATAAAGAAACCCCTCCCCTCCCAACTAAATTATTAAGGTATGTAGTATTGTTATGGCTGCATGTAGTACAAAGCTCGGTATGTTGTGTAACTATTTAGGTTACTTGGTGTAGTTTATGACGATATGAATACAAAAATGAATTAACGAAACAATGAATGACGCATATATATTAGGACTCTACTGCCACCTAATCACTGAATATCATTTGCGTAGTGTATTTATAATGTTCGCTTGTTCTATTGAAAGGTATACAGTTGAAATTGAGCCATTGTTTGTCTAATACATACCTTAGGGCTGTTAATATTGCTGATGAAGTCAGATGTGACGAGGAGGGTGTGGAGCCAGGCGTGACACGTGACCAGTGACGTTCTTGAAGTGCAGTTTATGTTTTAGTCAAGAACTTTGTGCAACTTATAAACCATCATCTCCATTTTTTTGTCTACTGTCACGTGATGTATACTTTATGGTGGCCATAGAAATGACAGAAATGTAAACATGAAGTTTTTCCAGAATTTGGATTCTAGTTCCCTCGAGTTCCCTCAAAGAAGAGCCATTTAACGGAGCATAATTGGTTTCCGTTAGACTACAAGAAAATTAACGAGCTTTCGTTTTGTACCTGAATGTGGGAACCCCATGGCTAGAGGAGTCGTGCTACCTAATCTACTATCGTGAACGTATTAACTCTTTCTCTCCGTAATTATTTACCACATTCTGGTGGAATCAACGTTGGTATCGTCAGTTAGGAGAAAAAGAGTTAATAAATTTGAATTATAAAGTGTATCATTGCTTCAAACTCGTTTTCATACCGGCTACTCTCGTTGACAGTCAGGGCCGGTCTTAGGCCACTGCAACCTATGCGGCCTCAGTGGACCCCGGCCGTCCCGCTCATGGATAGGCCCCGCGCGAAATCTAGGTGTAAATTATTAAATTAAACAGTTTTAAACGTATTACTATTAAAGGGTTCCTGGAATTATCCTAAAATTCCAAAATATACAAAACGTCATGAAAATCTCCGGAAATTATTAAAATCTTCTGAAAACTCATGCAAATATCTTGAAAAAAAAAAACAAAATTGTCGTTTCCGATTGCCATTCAATTGGGAAAACGCCAATCTTACTCGCGATAAAAAAAAACGGCAATGTCAGCTTTCATTTAATAAAATTATAATAATAAGGCAAATTTTAACCAAAACAAGAAGGTCAAATACTTATTTTACTTTAATCGTCATTGGCTAGTGGATAGTAAATTTAAAAAGCAGATCTGAATGTTTATCGGCTTTTCGTTGAAAAACTACTATCTACTGTAGATGGCTCATATGGTTAATTTAACAGTGATTTTGTACTTAGTAATGAATGAATAAAATGCAAAGACTAATTTATCTTCTAATACAAAATCTTAATTATCACTTATTATCATTATCCCTACCCAGACTGGGCTCCTGCGCAATGGGTCCCGCAATCTTTATGATCGGCCCTAGTCACGGTATTTTTTAAAAAAAGGAAGTGCACATTTTTACAAAGCTTTTACCAACTCACACTGTCAGTCTGTCTGTTTGTCTGTCTGGTAAAAAAAAGTTTGTGCACGTTATTTTTCCGACAGTCAATCTCGGATCAAGCTGAAATTTTGCAGTTATTTCATTTATGTGAAAACACAAGAATTAATACAAAAAAAAAGTTAACAAACTATTTGGAATTGATTATTTTGTTTAGTATCTCAAACAAGCAAAAGAAATAGTACTTGACAGGGAATGGGTATGGGTGTAAAAACCTTTTTACCAGACAGAATGATTAATACAAGTTTTGTAAAAACCATTTACTTGACACAGGCTAACTTCATTGTTTTTTTCCATTTCAGAAAGGCTTTCCGTGTCACCGATTTAAAATCAACAACAACAAAAAAACGAAAAGTTTAAATGTGATGAAACGGAATGTTCAGTTTTAATTAATTGATATGCCAAGTGGCTGTGTTCAACAAGTTTTGTTCATATTTAAGTCTGAAACTAAGCCCACAACTCCAACACTTTATGTTCTCCTAGTGACGTATTCAATTATGTATCGATTCCAGAAAAATGTTTCAGAGAACATAAAAAAAGCAACACATTCCGTCATACAAACATATTCACAAACACATGCACCTAAACTACGACGTACACACAACTCTGAACACAAACACCTACCCGCGTCTTTTAATGTCACACACTCTTTCCTGGGGTCCACCGTCTTTCTATTACCCAAGCAGCAGCTGTCCACCCTAGGGATACGCCCGCGGGACGACTATCCTTCAAGTCTGATGTACACAGCACACGCCTCTTTGCCCCACCACCCCCGCTATGTCCGCGCCACCCCCACACTCCCCGTCACTTGATCAAATTAATTGCCCCAAACACTATAACCAACAACGGATCTTTTTGGCAGTGTCCCCCCCCCCCACATTCTTCCTCCTGGCATCACAGCACCACCAAACTCTGTACCATCTTCCCCTCCCCTCGGCTCTTCCCTTCCCACAATGCGTGCAGACAGTTGAAATTAACGGCTAATCCAGAGCTTCGGTAGCAAGAGGCAAGTCCCAGCGAGAGAGACACACAGGAGAGGCAAAGTAACAGAATAGAGAGACAGAAAAGAGAGAAAGAAAGAAGAAGAGAGAACACAGCTATTTTATTTACCTTTAATGTCCTCTTAGAGACTGACCAGAAGGACTTCTAGCACTCATTTCTTATGGATGAATAGAAGGGTGGGCCCATCGAGTTCGTTCCGGTTACGTCATTAAGTGGCGTCCCTGGCAATTAGTTACGCTGTCCATGACAGAGAAACAAATATCTGGCAATAGCCAGCCTATTCCTATTATATCTTATCTTATCTTATAATATGAATACAGAATATGATTACGTCCTACGCGTCATGCATCTAGTCATGCATGTTAACCAATGACTTAAATTCTGCCAAGTCATTGGTTTTCCTGACTGACTGAAGTAGCCGATTCGATGCTCTAACAGCTAACAAAACAATGAAAGAAGGAGAATTTGTACAATTTTTTTCGTAGCATATGGAGCGAGTAATGCGCCTTTATCTTTCTGTCTTTTTTTGGCTATTTTATTAGATTTTATTTTTGTATTTGAAGACTATCGTTCAGTGTTTTATATATGATTGCTTCTTTAGAGTCTTCTCTCCTGAAGGTTTTCGAAATTTAGTGATTTTACTAAATATGTTACTCTAGTCCAGTGGTTCCCAAATTATTTTAACTCGTAGACCCCTTGTCATATTTTCCAGGATTCGGTAGACCCCCCTGGTTCTTGCTGAATTGCAATTTTTCAAATCTATGAACTTCTAATTTGTTTTTTCCCAATGATGTCTGGTGGACATTAGGAATTAGGTGGCCACATGCATGTGCGTAGCTGGAGGTGAGGTTGGGTAGCAAATAGGCCCCAACGAAACAAAAAATCCTGGCTACGCCTATGACCACATGTAAGATAACCTAATAGAATTTATGAAACAAGTCGGTTAAAAAAGCAATATATATTACACCACAATATAAAATAAGATCTTTGACATCCAAGAACTCCGATACAGTGTCAAAAAGAAAAAAAATATAGCTTTTAGACAACCGTCACACTTTAGAGTGAAGGACATACTGATAAAAGTTCTGGTCATTTTCACAACACATTTGAACAAGTTATTTGATGTGTTGCTTTGGTCAACTGCGTTAATAACAAATTAAAGATATTCAAGCATCAACCACTTTTTCACTATATACAATAGGTTTGTGAAAAAAATATTTTAAAAACTTCTTCATCGGATGGCAAAATCATGTATTCGCCTAGTGTCTGATGTTGTCCAAGTTTTGCAACAAGTAAAAGATATTGCAAGACACTTGCAAACCATCATATTTTCTTTTTAATGCCAAAGCCAAGATTTTGTCCACTATAGATCTTTTCTCAACTTTATCGTTGATTGTTCAAAAGCTTTCCAAATCTTCATCCATTTTATTAGGATGGGATGGTCTCAAAAAATCCTCCAACTCAGGTGGTTTCAAAGTGGCAGTAAATAACACTTTGTTGCATAAATTACACATAGGCAATATAAGATCGACATGGAAAGAAGCTAAATTTTCAAAAATAAACGCCGATGTGTAACTTTTATAATTAAATTTGACCAAGTTAAATATAAATTCACTGTAGACTATATTAAGTCATTTAAATGAGGTATTAATATAATTGTTCTTTCAAACAGTAGGATTTAAATTTTAATAATTTATATTTGTATACGATAATTGTTAATTTAATTATTTTAAGATTTTGATTAAAATCACCACCTACTTAAATCGAGACCGCCACTTTCATCTCATACACCTCGATTTCCTCTTTTCACTTTCGTAGACCCCTTAGAAGTCGTCGTAGACGATTGGGAATCACTGTTAAGTCAAATTTCAATATTCGTTTGTTATGAATCTCACTGCTCTATTTTGTGTCTGTTCCAGTTTCTTAATGTTTTCTTGAGCCGAGGGAACCCAAACAGAGGATGTATATTCTGTAATTAGTCTATCAAAGGTAAGTGTTAAGGCTAGGGTTAGAGTTAGGGGGTTAGGCAACATTTTAATTTTATTATTATTATTATTATTATTTATAATAATTATATAGCGCTACTTTCATGCGTTACAGCATGCTCAAAGCGCTTTGGTCCAATCTCATTCGTGGACCAGTGGCGGGGGGGAGGGCTGATTTTCCGTGCTGCCTTTAGGCAGCTTAGTGAACACAACTCTGCCCGAGTCGGGTGTCGAACCTCAAGACCCTTCTAGGTAGCCATGCCAAGCCAAGTTCAAGCGCACTTAGCCTCTCGACCATGCTGTCTTATTTAATTTATAGAAATTTCTTTTAATAAACTCTAATGCTTTGATTGATTTTTCGATAGTTTCATCAATGTGGGGATTCCATGATAGTTTTTCATTTATTATAACAACTAGGTATTTTGAGCTTTTAATCCGTGCTATGTATCCACCATGAATAAGATAAGTAGAATTAATTTCTTTTAGTTTTTGTTGTTACTCTTAAGTTATTATCTGTCATTTTATCGGCTCCCGAAAGGGGAAAAGACGCTATTAGTTTTGTGTGGCCTGTCTGTCCGTCTGTCTGTCTGTCTGTCTGTCCGTCCGTCCCGTTTAGTGCTCAGAAAGTAGAAGAGAAAATGAAAATCTGACATCACGATAATATAGATCATTCAAAGTTCTGATGCAACGGCTACTTTTTTTTCTAAAAGCTAAAAATCTAATTTAAAAAAATATGTATGCAAGCAGTAGTTTTTTATAGAGAAAAACCTAATTAGTATGCATTATAAATAAAACCTAATTTAAGACAATTAATAATGTTATAAATTTCATTTAATTTCAAATTCTTTTGTTCGAAGATAAAAGTATTTGCTATCTAAGGAATAAAGAAATTGAATTAGCGAATCAATTATATATAAAAAATTCAATTATATTACATCAGTCGGTCCAGATTCACATCTAACTTAACTTTCACCTACACCTATCCTTTGATCTGCTGGACCGCTAGGGCACTACATAAGATGTGTCAACTTTCTATCTGCATTCTTATCTGTCATTTGTCTTCGATATGATTTCATTCGGATGTTCTTTCTGAAAATATTGAAACCTGCCTGGGTGGATCACTTCGGGGGCCGATTTTAAGTTTGTGTTTCCACACGAACTGTCTTTGTAACCTTCTTAATTCTCCAATTTGATTTCCATTTCTGGAATTCTGAATGCAAATAACAGTTAGTAGAAAGCTTGGGATAAGTTCTAGATTGATTCTGTAAAATTTTGAGACTGGAGCAATGGAATCAAGATACAGATTAAACCATGGGTGTAGCCAATTTTTTTTTCGTGTGGGGGCGGGGAGGAAAAAATTGCTTTTGAAACTTAACACTATTTACCATGAACTCATAAAATAAAGACGCAATTAGACATTTTCAAGGTCTTTACTATTCAAAGCACATCATGTTTAAGTCTATTACAGCTGACATGACGTTTTGAAAGTGGGAGAAAAAAAATAAGAAGACCACACGGGAAGAAGAAGCCTTAAATGTGCGTTAAGATGCTGGGACATGTGAGAGTAGACGTCAAGGAACAGGAATGATGAGTCAAACTACCAAACTGACAGCGAAACTTGTCAGAAATCAATTTAGAAAACTCTGGAGTATTCCCGGAAACAATAAGGTGAAAAGGTAAGCTGATTAGATCAGGAATTCCCGCCCGGGAATGTGCAATGGGAGATGTAGAGCCAGAGCCCACTCACCCCCATCTCACACACATATACCCCCACCCAAAAAAAAAAAAGTTGTTGGGAAGCAAATGATAAAGAAATGAACTTGTAAATCTATCTATCTATCTATCTATCTATCTATCTATCTATCTATCTATCTATCTATCAATCTACCTATCTATCTATCTATCTATCTATCTATCTACCCATCTATCTATCTATCTATCTATCTATCCATGGGCGCCCGCAGGGGGGTGCAAGTGGATTCTGAGTAGTCAAATTTTAGTAATTTTTTCGCACCACCAGATCAATTAACTTCTAAGTAGCAGCTGAACATGTAGTACTTCCATTGGTTAATGTAGTAGTAGATTAGCCCAGGCGTATGGAATAAATGGCCAACTATGTACGTGCGTGCCTTTGAATTGTGAGTAGCCATATTGTAGCCAATTTAAAAAAAAATATTTTATAATAAAATAAAATCATCCAGATGTATTTTTTATTACGTAGATGTAGATTTAGACAGAATCCATGGGGGTGCAAGCATGGGCGCCCTCAGGGGGGATTCAAAGGGGTGCACTTGCACCCCCCATGGATTTTGAGTAGCCAAATTCTAGCCATTTTTTTGCATCATCAAATCAATTAATTTCTAAGTAGCAACTGAACAAGTAGTGCTTCCACTGGTTAATGTAGTAGTAGAAATAAGTAGATAAGGTGTATGGAATGGATGGCCAACCGTTTATGTGCGCGCCTATGAATTCCGAGTAACCACATTTTAGCCATTTTTAAAATAATGAAATACATCTTCCAGATCTGTTAGTCTTGCATTACGTAGATCTAGATTCAGTCAGAATCCAGGGGGGTGCAAGTGCACTATCATTTACCCCCCCCCCCCTACGGATCCCCGTTCATGCAAGAGTTTAATAAATTAATATTTATGAAAAATTGGTTGTCTAAGTTTTAAAAGCCTATCATTAGAATATTATAAAGTGTAGTAATTTTAAAAGAAGTACTTCCACATAAAAACAGTTGTAAAGATAGAATAAGCAAATCTGTAGTTCATGTTCGACCATGCACAATTTATTATAGGCTTGCTATTATAAACTAGGGTGTCAAATATTCTATAGCGTGTTTGCACATAGCTATAGTCAGGCTTAGTATGAATGCCAAAAGGTCGACTTTCACAAAACATTCTGTGTTGTGATTTAACAGAAGGCATAAGATCCTCTGGTCGTCCACTGCTGAGGTATACTGATGAATGCAAACGCGACATAAAGCTCTTCAAAATCGACATCAACAGCTGGGAAAAAGTGGCACTGGATAGATCCACGTGAAGAGCGAGCATTTAAGGAAGGTCCTGGATTGCAGGACCACAGTAGTAGTAGAAAGAAGGTTGAAAGTACAAAGGATTGGCTTCTTTAGTCACACAAGAAAGAGCAAAGGGAAAAAATTGTCTTGACGTAAAATGTTACAATTATCTATATTATATTCCTCAAAGTAAGAGGTCAGACAACAACAACAACGAGTAAATAGGGAAGATCCCATGCTATTTTTAGCTCCATTAATAACTTTTGTAACGCATTCGCTTTACTTATTTTATAATGCGAAAAATTAGAACCATATTTAAAACTCGAATTATTTATGTATTTAATAGTCAAAGAGAAAGTTTTCTAGAGCGCAAATACTCTATCATTCTTTAGAAAAAAATCCATTGACTTGCAAAAGACCTTTAATACGAGTATTTGTGAACAATTGTGGTGGAAAAAAAAAAGCATTAGCAAGGTTAGAGAGACAAGTGGAGTTTTGTTCTTCGACTTTTTAAAAATTATATTTTATCTTTTCAGTCTGTAGTGTGCTATTGTGTTTGTAATTGAAGATTGTGTTCAACCATATGCCAAAGACTTATTTCCCTTACAGCTTGATGGTTAACAGCGTAATAAATGACTATATTTTGTTAAAAATGTGTTTGATTTCTTTTAAAGCAATAGCTTAACAGACAAATAATTATAGATATGTTAAATCGACAGGATGGCGCGGGGAATCTGTTGTAAGTAATAAAATGGCTTAATTTAATAATTTTTACACTTTAAATTAGAGCGGGTTCTATAAAATTGCGTGTCCTATGAAATGCGGGCCCCACTGCGGTCGTTATAAATGACTATATTTTGTTAAAATGTGTTTGATTTCTTTTAAAGCAATAGCTTAACAGACAAATAATTATAGGGATGTTAAATCGACAGGATGGCGCGGGGAATCTGTTGTAAGTAATAAAATGGCTTAATTTAATAATTTTTACACTTTAAATTAGAGCGGGTCCTATAAAATTGCGGGTCCTATGAAATGCGGGCCCCACTGCGGTCGCAGTGGTAAATAGCGGCATATGCTATGCCGCCGGTCAATTAGTTTGTTTATATTTAGCTAAGGTCTAGACAATTTTATTTTTTTTTGCCAATTATCTTTCGATGTGATAAATAGGCTACTATATAGTTGCGTTCGGTGTCAGCGCTCGATAAAACAGCGGGTTAAACACGTTCACCAGTTTACAATAGAAGAGATACAAGAATGTTCTTCACATGTCGTCATTTGAGTCAAAACGTTGATTTTGGATCAACAGAGCACTGGCAGCAACAAGAGCCCCAAAACTACAAGCTGCAGCATCATGAATTAACTGCATTTGTTGGGTATTTTAGTGATGAAACTGCAGATATCTCAGGCACTGAGCAGATGTCTTTGAGTGTTCGGTTTGTAGATTGCGATTGTATTCATTAGCTTAGTTCCTGTCGTTCAGAGAGACATGTTACATGTGTCAAACGGCATTGTACAGTTTAGACATGGACAAACTACTCGGCCAAGGCTGCCCCGTGATGGCTAGAAATCTTCTTCTGTATTCGTCCCTAGAAATAGCGTTGGTACTACATTTACCTCTTTGTGTGAGACACAATGAACTGAAAAATACGAATCTATTCAAGCTTAAAGTCTCAACTTAGAGATCATAGACTGTTTGGCGGATCTTAAAACAACGACAGCAAGTGAACCAGATAAACTGCACTTGTGTAGTAAATGTCTCCTCCTCTTGTGTTTCTGATTTGTCTTTTCATTGTCGTCAATTATTCATCTGTTCTTGAACCAGTTTCTATGGTGTTGCAGTCTTTCTAACTTAACATAGTGGCCGCTCAACAGCAGCTCAGCAGTAACATTAATAGCATAATGAAAAACAATCTTGACCATCCTGAGGAACACGTCAGAGATGTCATCTTGAGGAAGGAGAGACTACTGGCAGAAAAACATGATATTGGATGATATTGAGTTGTTACCGCCGAGAAAAAAAACACGTTTGGATTTTGGGAGTTATTACAGAATACGGCTTTACAATACATATCTTAATTCTTAAGTTTCTTCATTACTTCACGGGGTGGGGGGGGGCCCCCCCCCCCCCCCCCCCCCCCCGATCCGCCAGTGCTTGCACCCCCCTGCAAAAAATCCTGCGGGCGCCCATGTATCTATCTATCTATCTATCTATTGTGGTGTATGCACCAAGCCAACACCATTTGTGACAAAATGTGCATATACTAAGTTTAGTTCCGAAAAAAAGGCATCGCTTTTCCTCATTCTGTAAACTCGTGAATGCAAATTAGCGCGCACCAGCTTTTAGAACAAAGTTAAGAACTATTACTGTTCAAGAGGTTATGGTCTCAATATCATACAATAGTCAATGTGGATCCAGATTTTTGAAATCACGGAAATAAACCTTTTCTCAACATTTTCAGTTGCGTCGAACTGACTGCATGTTCCAGGTCAACTCGATCATTTCCTTCCGAGTCAAGGACACGATGGGCCTCAAACAAGAACCATAACAAAACATACTACTTTTAATTATCTACTCTCGAATATTTTAAGTACTTCTATAAACTTTATGAGCCTAGCATGAGTCCCCCCCCCCTATTTTTTTGAAATGAGTTTTCAAAGCATTTGCACTTAAGTCAACGTACTTTTATTCCATCGTCTCATTCGTTATCCAAAGCGATCATCAAGTCGTTTTATTTTGTATCCCTGTTTGTCAGAGAGAGAGAAAGATCAGAGATGTCATATGTTTGAGCATTGCCCAAAGGCTATTCCTGTCTACACACACACACACATACACACATGCGTAGCCTGGCCTAACATCAAAGTCCCTCACAGTTTGCGAGATGCTCTGGTCCCAAGAGACAACAAACACACTTCCCCCGTACTCACCCCTCTCTTTTCATTCTTCTTTAAAACAAAATGTCTCTAAAAGTAAATGTATATCAGCAAATAGTTTCACATATTCGCCCTGGGGCTGGGGAGCTCTCCGCCCTCTCCTGCCCCCCCCCCCCCCCCACCGCCCCAATATGTTGGCTCTGTGGGCTGCCTTCCTATTTCAAGATATCATTATGAACGGTCATAGAGGAAAAAAATTTTTGATTATGACATTCTCTCTGTGGGGCAAGACCTACGCGAAGAAAGATAACTCTGGAATTTAGTTATTACAGGATGATGAAGACCTACGCAAAGAAAGATAACTCTGGAATTTAGTTATTACAGGATGATGAAGACATACGCAAAGAAAGATAGCTCTGGAATTTAGTTATTACAGGATGATGAAATCACGCGAATTGTGGAGCTGAAGCTAATGACAATGCAATGGAATACACTTTGGGCACCTTTGTCTTGTGCTATTGAAGACACCTTAAGTCTTATAGTATAAAATTAATATATGTAAGTTGTATGTGTTTTATATCTATAGGTTTAACAAAAAGCATCTGTTCATCTATTCCTGTATGTAAGACACTTGGGCTCTGTTAAGTTGTGAATGTTCCCAATTGGCCCAGTCAAATCATTTCTTGCTCGAATGGCACTAGAGCAGGGATTCTCAACCTGTGGGTCGCGACCCCCTTGAAGGTCGATTGACGAATCGCCAGAGGTCAACTAAGACCATCAAAAATATGGATTGTTATTGTCTATTCTTCTATTGTTGTATCTGTGTGGGGGAGTGGGTCGCGGCTAAGTAGGAGATTGTAAAAAAGGGCCACAGGGATTAAAATGTTGAGAACCGTTGCACCAGAGAAAGAGCACTTGTATGAATCGGTCCTGCATGTGGAATAAGGATTGTGCTTAATTTTCGTGTCTTTCTGAATACTAGGATATGTTTTTATATATTTACACGTTAAGGTTACATGTTGTAATAACGTGATCAGAAAATAGGAAAAGGAAGAAAAAACATGTTCACAATTTGCACCAGACAGACAAACAGACAGACAAACAGACGAAGTGAGTTACTATAAGCTTTGTTAAAAAAAACATTGTGCTTGTGTGTATGTAGTAAATATAAGTGAAACACTTACAATATAAATAAGAAAAACTGTTACAGTATTAATGGGTAGACTGAAAAAAAAATCTAGTCGATTGAATTCTGTTATTTATAGAAAAACAAACAAAAGCAACTTACAGTATCCATAGTTCCAGGACAATAGAGCAGAGTCTAAAGTAAAACTCTTTAATAATTAAACAAATTGTTTTTTTCACGTTGGTGGAACTCATGTCACGTGATAAAGAGTAAAACTAAAAAAGTGCTATTCTTTTTTTTTTCAATCCTTAAGACAATTGGGGACTCGACGACCAGCATCAACTCCAGACTTGAACTTAAGCCTTGCTAAAACAATACAACTGTGGACATAACAGACATAATGATGGGCGTCTTATGTTTCATCCCATTCCCAGGATACTCACCGCACCCACTTACACAATCACACACACAAACACAAACACACACACATACATCTATATTTCCCTGCTCAATTGTATTCTTAACCAAGGAACAAACTCCTATTCTAACGTATGGGAAATTTGTATTATCGCTCACATTTCTATTCAAGTATACGCCTCCGAATACTTATAGTTTCTTGTGAGGAGTTGGGATAGGCAGCCAGAGAGGTTAACAAAAAGTTGTTACAGTCTAGGAGCTTCCAGTTTCTACACAGAAGAGTATATTAATGAAAGGGATATAATTGGCTTCCGGTACCAGAAAATTCAACTTTCGATTTCAGTTTGGGTAAAGCTACAAGCGGGTTTAAAAATCAGTCTGTAAAGTCCATAAGTTTCAGAATTCATGAAAGTGTATAATAGTGAATCTATTATTGATTTTAAATTCTAAAATATATTATTGCTTGATATATAGTATGTCTTCAATCTTTTGAATATTTTCAGATATTTTATGTCATAAAGATTTTTAGTTGAGGATTAAAATATTTTTTATCGTAAAGAGGAACTCTGACATTCGTTCTCCAAATCAAAGACTTAGGCAGACAATATTTAACCATCAGATTTAATTTCCGAAAATACGAAAGTAATTATACTAAACACTACTATAGTAAAAAAAAATATAATATTTTTTTCATTATTCAGCTTATATCAACTCACTCAGTCTGTATGTACTTATTATCACCTTAGGCAGACCCTACTACCACTACAGCCCAACATAACCAACACCCTTTATGGCAGTGCTGAGCAACTGAAAAAAACAGCACAGTATTTTTCCTTGGCACAGTCTGCAAAAGAGCTGACAGCTCAGCAGTAAAAAGCTGGTTAGAAGAAGAAGAAGAAGAAGAATGTACTTATTATACAAAGTTTATATACATTATTTCTCAGTCTCTAATTAAACTGAAAATGTTCAGCATTATTTATTTTAACTGACAACACACAAGATTTAGTTGTTGTTTTAATATTGTTATAAATTTAGGACGAACGGAAGGCACTTCCAATAATTATAGGCTACACAAGTTTAATAACTAGCTAACAAATTATCAAATAGAGTCAACCAAACCATCGGAACCCAAGGTTATTTCTTCTTCTCCTGAACGTAACTGGAATCCACCATGTCTTTAGTTCCTGTCTATATCCGTTCATCCCTTGTGTTGAGCAGATCACTGGTACGCACCATATACGTAGGCGTAGGAGCAGTTATAACACTATCATCATTATCTTGAAAATAAAATAAAACTTTTTTTTTTACATATAAAAATGCCTGTTTAATTAGAAGCCTATCCTATGACAAGTCATTAAATTGAATGTCACATAATCACTGAAACAAAACAAGGAGAATGGATGAGCCTCCATATGAAGAAGAGTTCCATCCGATACTTCAGTTGAAATCCACCTCCCAAGTTTAACCCAGATCTATTGAACCAGTTTTTGATTTCACTAGATTCTCATAACACCGGAAACTGTTGACATTTTGACCAGAGCATCTCTAATTCCAATGCAATGCTGTAGGCTAGTGTAGGCTATAAGAAGACATTCTCGCTTATTTAGACAACCCAACTATTGTGAGGGATGTGCTGCAGTCTGATATAAACTGCTTGGCTACCTAATTGAGGTATCCCAAATGAGATTAACTATTTAGTAAATTCATGATTTGACTCACGACTGAACAACAAAAGGCAATATGGGCCCAAAAGTTTCCAAGACCTTGCGATCTGTTGGGCAGATGATGTTAAGGTCATCTGTTTCTATGGCCAACGGATAACGAACAGGGTGTCATGGGGCCAGCACAACGACCAACAGCCTTTACATTCCCAAACAAAAGTCAAGTACCTATTAAAGTTGGGTCGACTCAGGGGCGACCTTAAAAATCACGAAACTCAAAATCACAGTCTTCACCGAGATTCGAATCCTGAACCCCGGGTTCGAAAGCGGAGCGCTTAACCACTCAGCCACAGCGCCCTCACATCTCCCAGACAACCCCCACAAAAATAGATTGGACCGGATAGCATAGAACTCCCAGATAACCCCCACAAAAAGAGATTGGACCAGATAGCATCGAACTCCAAGATAACCCCCACAAAAAGAGATTGGACCAGATAGCATTGAACTCCCAGATAACCCCCACAAAAGAGATTGGACCAGATAGCATCG
>JADKLZ010074478.1:0-15029 GCA_021533235.1 Biomphalaria straminea | reverse complement strand
GGGAGGAGCGAGATAGAAAGAGGGAGGAGCGAGATAGAAAGAGGGAGAGAAAGTGGAGAGAGTAAGAGGAAGACAGAAAAGAAGAAAGGTAGTAAGCCTAGTTACCAGAACAATTAAGAACACCACCAACAGAATAAATAAATAAAAACTCTTCCATCTAAAGTCACAGTGACTGGTCAGCTTGAACACTAAGCTATTAAGACTTGGCCACACTCAAGCCAGGACTTTACATGTGTACTTCCTTTGTCCACCCTCGCCAAAAGTACCATTCCTAAATAAAGAGTCCCATTACCCCCCGTGGTCAGATATTGAAGAACCAACCACTTCATCTCTGTCCACTGCAAAAGGGGATTCATAGTGTTCTCCCAGTAACACATCCTCTAGGTTAGAGTATAAATACATATTTAATTAAACCATCTAGTAGTCGTATCCCACCCAAAGCAAATCAATCAATGACTTGAATCCACCTCTGTTTTCTTTTCTTTTAAATGTAATTATGTACATACATTTAGTGGATACTCCTAGCCCGAGTTATCTTTATTTTTTTGTATCATTTAATGAACGTGTGAAATGTATAATATAAGATTTATAATATGAAAGTCGTGTAGTAACAAAGGGGTTAAAGTTACTATTTTAAGAACGTTGGTGTAGAAAAGGGAGAGAAGAAACGTGTCCAGAGAGTTAGCGTTCTTACCCTCATGCCATTGCATAAGTTGTTAAAATATTTAAGAAAGAACGTATTTCTTTTCCCTTGTTCTCATTATTATGTTAGAGGGTTCAGATGACTTGACCAACATACGACATGAACTGCGCAGTGGTTTCCATATAAAGCAACTCTCCATTAAGTTTTCTTTCTCTAGGGGGGGGGGGGGGTTTGGGGCCAATGTTTTTTCCGGGCCTCTTAAAGAATGTGGGGGGCATTCTAGTAATAAAGAAACCCCTCCCCTCCCAACTATATTATGAAAGACATATGTTATGTATTGTCTATAGTGGCTGCATGTAGTACAAAGCTCGGTATGTTGTGTAACTATTTAGGTTACTTGGTGTAGTTTATGACGATATGAATACAAAAATGAATTAACGAAACAATGAATGACGCATATATATTAGGACTCTACTGCCACCTAATCACTGAATATCATTTGTGTAGTGTATTTATAATGTTCGCTTGTTCTATTGAAAGGTATACAGTTGAAATTGAGCCATTGTTTGTCTAATACATACCTTAGGGCTGTTAATATTGCTGATGAAGTCAGATGTGACGAGGCGGGGGTGGAGCCAGGCGTGACACGTGACCAGTGACGTTCTTCAAGTGCAGTTTATGTTTTAGTCAAGAACTTTGTGCAACTTATAAACCATCATCTCCATTTTTTTGTCTACTGTCACGTGATGTATACTTTATGGTGGCCACAGAAATGACAGAAATGTAAACATGAAGTTTTTCCAGAATTTGGATTCTAGTTCCTTCGAGTTCCCTCAAAGAAGAGCCATTTAACGGAACATAATTGGTTTCCGTTAGGCTACAAGAAAATTAACGAGCTTTCGTTTTGTACCTGAATGTGGGAACCTCATGGCTAGAGGAGTCGTGCTTCTATTAGGGCATATACAACAAATAAGTTTCAATCTTTATGTTCAATCTACTATCGTGAACGTATTAATACATTTGAATTATAAAGTGTATCATTGCTTCAAACTCGTTTTCATACCAGCTACTCTCGTTGACAGTCAGGGCCGGTCTTAGGCCACTGCAACCTATGCGGCCTCAGTGGACCCCGGCAGTCCCGCTCATGGATAGGCCCCGCGCGAAATCTAGGTGTAAATTATTAAATTAAACAGTTTTAAACTTATTATTATTGAAGGGTTCCTGGAATTCTCCTGAATTTCCAAAATATAAGAAAAAGTCATGAAAATCTCCGGAAATTATTAAAATCTTCTAAAAACATGCAAATCTCCTTAAAAAAAACAGACAAAATTGTCGTTTCGGGGTGCCATTCAATTTGGAAAACTCCAATCTTATTCGCGATAAAAACGGCAATGTCAGCTTTCATTTAATAAAATTATAATAAGGCAAATTTTAACCAAAACAAGAAGGTCAAATACTTATTTTACTTTAATAGTCATTGGCTAGTTGACAGTAAATCTAAAAAGCAGATCCGAATGTTTATCAGCGTTTTGTTGGAAATTTACTATCTACTGTAGATGGCTCATATGGTTAATTTAACAGTGATTTTGTACTTAATAATGAATGAATAAAATGCAAAGACAAATTTATTTTCTAATACAAAATCTTAATTATCACTTTTAAGTTATTATCCTTATCCCTACCCAGACTGGGCCCCTGCGCAAAGGATCCCGCAATCTTTATGATAGGCCCTGTTCACGGTGTTTTTTAAAAAAAGAAGTGCTAATTTTTACAAAGCTTATACCAACTCACACTGTCAGTCTGTCTGTCTGTCTGTCTGGTAAAAAAAAGTTTGTGCACGTTATTTTTCCGACAGTCAATCTCGAATCAAGCTGAAATTTCGCAGTTATTTCATTTATGTGACAACACAAGAATTAATTTTAAAAAAATAGTTAATAAACTATTGGGAATTGATTATTTTGTTTAGTATCTCAAACAAGGGAAATAAACAGTACTTGACAGGGAATGGGTCTGGGTGTACAAACCTTTTTACCAGACAGAATGATTAATACAAGTTTTCTAAAAGCCATTTACTTGACACAGGCTAGCTTCATTGTTTTTTTTTCCATTTCAGAAAGGCTCTCCGTGTCACCGATTTAAAATCAACAACAACAACAAAAAAACGAAAAGTTTAAATGTGATGAAACGGAATGTTCAGTTTTAATTAATAGATATGCCAAGTGGCTGTGTTCAACAAGTGTTGTTCATATTTAAGTCTGAAACTAAGCCCACAACTCCAACACTTTATGTTCTCCTAGTGACGTATTCAATTATCTATCGATTCCAGAAAAATGTTCCAGAGAACATAAAAAAAAGCAACACATTCCCTCATACAAACATATTCACAAACACATGCACCTAAACAACGGCGTACACACACCTCTGAACACAAACATCTACACGCGTCTTTTAATGTCACACACTCTTTCCTGGGGTCCACCGTCTTTCTATTACCCAAGCAGCAGCTGTCCACCCTAGGGATACGCCCGCGGGACGACTATCCTTCAAGTCTGATGTACACAGCACACGCCTCTTTGCCCCACCACCCCCGCTATGTCCGCGCCACCCCCACACTCCCCGTCACTTGATCAAATTAATTGCCCCAAACACTATAACCAACAACGGATCTTTTTGGCAGTGTCCCCCCCCCTCCTGGCATCACAGCACCACCCAACTCTGTACCATCTTCCCCTCCCTCGGCTCTTCCCTTCCCACAATGCGTGCAGACAGTTGAAATTAACGGCTAATCCAGAGCTTCGGTAGCAAGAGGCAAGTCCCAGCGAGAGAGACACACAGGAGAGGCAAAGTAACAGAATAGAGAGACAGAAAAGAGAGAAAGAAAGAAGAAGAGAGAACACAGCTATTTTATTTACCTTTAATGTCCTCTAAGAGACTGACCAGAAGGACTTCTAGCACTCATTTCTTATGGATGAATAGAAGGGGGGACCATCGAGTTCGTTCCGGTTACGTCATTAAGTGGCGTCCCTGGCAATTAGTTACGCTGTCCATGACAGAGAAACAAATATCTGGCAATAGCCAGACTATTCCTATTATATCTTATCTTATCTTATAATATGAATACAGAATATGATTACGTCCTACGCGTCATGCATCTAGTCATGCATGTTAACCAATGACTTAAATTCTGCCAAGTCATTGGTTTTCCTGACTGACTGAAGTAGCCGATTCGATGCTCTAACAGCTAACAAAACAATGAAAGAAGGAGAATTTGTACAATTATTTTCGTAGCATATGGAGCTAGTAATGCGCCTTTATCTTTCTGTCTTTTTTTGGCTATTTTATTAGATTTTATTTTTGTATTTGAAGGCTATCGTTCAGTGTTTTATATATGATTGCTTCTTTAGAGTCTTCTCTCCTGAAGGTTTTCTAAATTTAGTGATTTTACTAAAGATGTTACTCTAGTCCAGTGGTTCCCAAATTATTTTAACTCGTAGACCCCTTGTCATATTTTCCAGGATTCGGTAGACCCCCCTGGTTCTTGCTGAATTGCAATTTTTCAAATCTATGAACGAATGTGTTTTTTCCCAATGATGTCTGGTGGACATTAGGAATTAGGTGGCCACATGCATGTTCGTAGCTGGAGATGAGGTTGGGTTGCAAATAGGCCACAACGAAACAAAAAATTCTGGCTACGCCTATGACCACATGTAAGATAACCTAATAGAATTTATGAAACAAGTCGGTTAAAAAAGCAATATATATTACACCACAATATAAAATAAGATCTTTGACATCCAAGAACTCCGATACAGTGTCAAAAAGAAAAAAAAAATAAAGCTTTTAGACAACCATCACACTTTAGAGTGAAGGACATACTGATAAAAGTTCTGGTCATTTTCACAACACATTTGAACAAGTTATTTGATGTGTTGCTTTGGTCAACTGCGTTAATAACAAATTAAAGATATTCAAGCATCTACCACTTTTTCACTATATACAAATTACAATAGGTTTGTGAAAAAAAATATTTTAAAAACTTCTTCATCGGATGGCAAAATCATGTATTCGCCTAGTGTCTGATGTTGTCCAAGTTTTGCAACAAGTAAAAGATATTGCAAGACACTTGCAAACCATCATATTTTCTTTCTAATGCCAAAGCCAAGATTTTGTCCACTATAGATCGTTTCTCAACTTTATCGTTGATTGTTCAAAAGCTTTCCAAATTTTCATCCATTTTATCAGTATTGCATGGTCTCAAAAAATCCTCCAACTCCGGTGGTTTCAAAGTGGCAGTAAATAACACTTTGTTACATAAATTACACATAGGCAATATAAGTTCGACATGGACAGAAGCCAAATATTCAAAAATAAACACCACTGCGTAATTTTTATAATTAAATTTGACCAAGTTAAATATAAATTCATTGTAGACTATATTAAGCCATTTAAATGAGGTATTAATATAATTGTACATGCAAACAGTAGGATTTAAATTTTAATAATTTATATTTGTATACGATAATTGTTAATTTCATTATTTTAAGATCTTGATTAAAATCACCACCTACTTAAATCGAGACCGCCATTTTCATCTCATACACCTCGATTTCCTATTTTCACTTTCGTAGACCCCTTAGGAGTCGTCGTAGACGATTGGGAATCACTGGTAAGTCAAATTTCAATATTCGTTTGTTATGAATCTCACTGCTCTATTTTGTGTCTGTTCCAGTTTCTTAATGTTTTCTTGAGTCGAGAGAACCCAAACAGAGGATGCATATTCTGTAATTAGTCTATCAAATTTAAGTGTTAAGGCTAGGGTTAGAGTTAGGGGGTTAGGCAACATTTTAATTTTATTATTATTATTATAGCTTTTATATAGCGCTACTTTCATGCGTTACAGCATGCTCAAAGCGCTTTGGTCCAATCTCATTTGTGGACCAGTGGCGGGGGGGGGGAGGGCTGATTTTCCGTGCTGCCTTTAGGTTGCTTAGTAAACACAACTATGCCCGAGTCGGGTGTCGAACCTCGAGACCCTTCTAGGTAGCCATGCCAAGCCAAGTTCAAGTGCACTTAGCCTCTCGACCATGCTGTCTTATTTAATTTATAGGTAGTTTCATCAATGTGGGGATTCCATGACAGTTTTTCATTTATTATAACAACTAGGTATTTTGAGCTTTTAATCCGTGCTATGTATCCACCATGAATAAGATAAGTAGAATTAATTTCTTTTAGTTTTTGTTGTTACTCTTAAGTTATTATCTGTCATTTTATCGGCTCCCGAAAGGGGAAAAGACGCTATTAGTTTTGTGTGGCCTGTCTGTCCGTCTGTCTGTCTGTCTGTCTGTCCGTCCGTCCCGTTTAGTGCTCAGAAAGTAGAAGAGAAAATGAAAATCTGACATCACGATAATATAGATCATTCAAAGTTCTGATGCAACGGCTACTTTTTTTTCTAAAAGCTAAAAATCTAATTTAAAAAAATATGTATGCAAGCAGTAGTTTTTTATAGAGAAAAACCTAATTAGTATGCATTATAAATAAAACCTAATTTAAGACAATTAATAATGTTATAAATTTCATTTAATTTCAAATTCTTTTGTTCGAAGATAAAAGTATTTGCTATCTAAGGAATAAAGAAATTGAATTAGCGAATCAATTATATATAAAAAATTCAATTATATTACATCAGTCGGTCCAGATTCACATCTAACTTAACTTTCACCTACACCTATCCTTTGATCTGCTGGACCGCTAGGGCACTACATAAGATGTGTCAACTTTCTATCTGCATTCTTATCTGTCATTTGTCTTCGATATGATTTCATTCGGATGTTCTTTCTGAAAATATTGAAACCTGCCTGGGTGGATCACTTCGGGGGCCGATTTTAAGTTTGTGTTTCCACACGAACTGTCTTTGTAACCTTCTTAATTCTCCAATTTGATTTCCATTTCTGGAATTCTGAATGCAAATAACAGTTAATAGAAGGCTTGGGATAAGTTCTAGATTGATTCTGTAAAATTTTGAGACTGGAGCAATGGAATCAAGATATATATTAAACCATAGGTGTAGCCAATTTTTTTTCGTAGGGGGGGGGGACGGAAAAATTGCTTTTGAAACTTAACACTATTTACCATGAACTCATAAAATAAAGACGCAATTAGACATTTTCAAGGTCTTTACTATTCAAAGCACATCATGTGTAAGTCTATTACAGTTGACATGACGTTTTGAAAGTGGGAGAAAAAAAATAAGAAGACCACACGGGAAGAAGAAGCCTTAAATGTGCGTTAAGATGCTGGGAAAGTGAGAGTAGACGTCAAGGAACAGGAATGATGAGTCAAACTACCAAACTGACAGCGAAACTTGTCAGAAATCAATTTAGAAAACTCTGGAGTATTCCCGGAAACAATAAGGTGAAAAGGTAAGCTGATTAGATCAGGAATTCCCGCCCGGGAATGTGCAATGGGAGATGTAGAGCCAGAGCCCACTCACCCCCATCTCACACACATATACCCCCACCCAAAAAAAAAAAAGTTGTTGGGAAGCAAATGATAAAGAAATGAACTTGTAAATCTATCTATCTATCTATCTATCTATCTATCTATCTATCTATCTATCTATCTATCAATCTACCTATCTATCTATCTATCTATCTATCTATCTACCCATCTATCTATCTATCTATCTATCTATCCATGGGCGCCCGCAGGGGGGTGCAAGTGGATTCTGAGTAGTCAAATTTTAGTAATTTTTTCGCACCACCAGATCAATTAACTTCTAAGTAGCAGCTGAACATGTAGTACTTCCATTGGTTAATGTAGTAGTAGATTAGCCCAGGCGTATGGAATAAATGGCCAACTATGTACGTGCGTGCCTTTGAATTGTGAGTAGCCATATTGTAGCCAATTTAAAAAAAAATATTTTATAATAAAATAAAATCATCCAGATGTATTTTTTATTACGTAGATGTAGATTTAGACAGAATCCATGGGGGTGCAAGCATGGGCGCCCTCAGGGGGGATTCAAAGGGGTGCACTTGCACCCCCCATGGATTTTGAGTAGCCAAATTCTAGCCATTTTTTTGCATCATCAAATCAATTAATTTCTAAGTAGCAACTGAACAAGTAGTGCTTCCACTGGTTAATGTAGTAGTAGAAATAAGTAGATAAGGTGTATGGAATGGATGGCCAACCGTTTATGTGCGCGCCTATGAATTCCGAGTAACCACATTTTAGCCATTTTTAAAATAATGAAATACATCTTCCAGATCTGTTAGTCTTGCATTACGTAGATCTAGATTCAGTCAGAATCCAGGGGGGTGCAAGTGCACTATCATTTACCCCCCCCCCCCTACGGATCCCCGTTCATGCAAGAGTTTAATAAATTAATATTTATGAAAAATTGGTTGTCTAAGTTTTAAAAGCCTATCATTAGAATATTATAAAGTGTAGTAATTTTAAAAGAAGTACTTCCACATAAAAACAGTTGTAAAGATAGAATAAGCAAATCTGTAGTTCATGTTCGACCATGCACAATTTATTATAGGCTTGCTATTATAAACTAGGGTGTCAAATATTCTATAGCGTGTTTGCACATAGCTATAGTCAGGCTTAGTATGAATGCCAAAAGGTCGACTTTCACAAAACATTCTGTGTTGTGATTTAACAGAAGGCATAAGATCCTCTGGTCGTCCACTGCTGAGGTATACTGATGAATGCAAACGCGACATAAAGCTCTTCAAAATCGACATCAACAGCTGGGAAAAAGTGGCACTGGATAGATCCACGTGAAGAGCGAGCATTTAAGGAAGGTCCTGGATTGCAGGACCACAGTAGTAGTAGAAAGAAGGTTGAAAGTACAAAGGATTGGCTTCTTTAGTCACACAAGAAAGAGCAAAGGGAAAAAATTGTCTTGACGTAAAATGTTACAATTATCTATATTATATTCCTCAAAGTAAGAGGTCAGACAACAACAACAACGAGTAAATAGGGAAGATCCCATGCTATTTTTAGCTCCATTAATAACTTTTGTAACGCATTCGCTTTACTTATTTTATAATGCGAAAAATTAGAACCATATTTAAAACTCGAATTATTTATGTATTTAATAGTCAAAGAGAAAGTTTTCTAGAGCGCAAATACTCTATCATTCTTTAGAAAAAAATCCATTGACTTGCAAAAGACCTTTAATACGAGTATTTGTGAACAATTGTGGTGGAAAAAAAAAAGCATTAGCAAGGTTAGAGAGACAAGTGGAGTTTTGTTCTTCGACTTTTTAAAAATTATATTTTATCTTTTCAGTCTGTAGTGTGCTATTGTGTTTGTAATTGAAGATTGTGTTCAACCATATGCCAAAGACTTATTTCCCTTACAGCTTGATGGTTAACAGCGTAATAAATGACTATATTTTGTTAAAAATGTGTTTGATTTCTTTTAAAGCAATAGCTTAACAGACAAATAATTATAGATATGTTAAATCGACAGGATGGCGCGGGGAATCTGTTGTAAGTAATAAAATGGCTTAATTTAATAATTTTTACACTTTAAATTAGAGCGGGTTCTATAAAATTGCGTGTCCTATGAAATGCGGGCCCCACTGCGGTCGTTATAAATGACTATATTTTGTTAAAATGTGTTTGATTTCTTTTAAAGCAATAGCTTAACAGACAAATAATTATAGGGATGTTAAATCGACAGGATGGCGCGGGGAATCTGTTGTAAGTAATAAAATGGCTTAATTTAATAATTTTTACACTTTAAATTAGAGCGGGTCCTATAAAATTGCGGGTCCTATGAAATGCGGGCCCCACTGCGGTCGCAGTGGTAAATAGCGGCATATGCTATGCCGCCGGTCAATTAGTTTGTTTATATTTAGCTAAGGTCTAGACAATTTTATTTTTTTTTGCCAATTATCTTTCGATGTGATAAATAGGCTACTATATAGTTGCGTTCGGTGTCAGCGCTCGATAAAACAGCGGGTTAAACACGTTCACCAGTTTACAATAGAAGAGATACAAGAATGTTCTTCACATGTCGTCATTTGAGTCAAAACGTTGATTTTGGATCAACAGAGCACTGGCAGCAACAAGAGCCCCAAAACTACAAGCTGCAGCATCATGAATTAACTGCATTTGTTGGGTATTTTAGTGATGAAACTGCAGATATCTCAGGCACTGAGCAGATGTCTTTGAGTGTTCGGTTTGTAGATTGCGATTGTATTCATTAGCTTAGTTCCTGTCGTTCAGAGAGACATGTTACATGTGTCAAACGGCATTGTACAGTTTAGACATGGACAAACTACTCGGCCAAGGCTGCCCCGTGATGGCTAGAAATCTTCTTCTGTATTCGTCCCTAGAAATAGCGTTGGTACTACATTTACCTCTTTGTGTGAGACACAATGAACTGAAAAATACGAATCTATTCAAGCTTAAAGTCTCAACTTAGAGATCATAGACTGTTTGGCGGATCTTAAAACAACGACAGCAAGTGAACCAGATAAACTGCACTTGTGTAGTAAATGTCTCCTCCTCTTGTGTTTCTGATTTGTCTTTTCATTGTCGTCAATTATTCATCTGTTCTTGAACCAGTTTCTATGGTGTTGCAGTCTTTCTAACTTAACATAGTGGCCGCTCAACAGCAGCTCAGCAGTAACATTAATAGCATAATGAAAAACAATCTTGACCATCCTGAGGAACACGTCAGAGATGTCATCTTGAGGAAGGAGAGACTACTGGCAGAAAAACATGATATTGGATGATATTGAGTTGTTACCGCCGAGAAAAAAAACACGTTTGGATTTTGGGAGTTATTACAGAATACGGCTTTACAATACATATCTTAATTCTTAAGTTTCTTCATTACTTCACGGGGTGGGGGGGGGCCCCCCCCCCCCCCCCCCCCCCCCGATCCGCCAGTGCTTGCACCCCCCTGCAAAAAATCCTGCGGGCGCCCATGTATCTATCTATCTATCTATCTATTGTGGTGTATGCACCAAGCCAACACCATTTGTGACAAAATGTGCATATACTAAGTTTAGTTCCGAAAAAAAGGCATCGCTTTTCCTCATTCTGTAAACTCGTGAATGCAAATTAGCGCGCACCAGCTTTTAGAACAAAGTTAAGAACTATTACTGTTCAAGAGGTTATGGTCTCAATATCATACAATAGTCAATGTGGATCCAGATTTTTGAAATCACGGAAATAAACCTTTTCTCAACATTTTCAGTTGCGTCGAACTGACTGCATGTTCCAGGTCAACTCGATCATTTCCTTCCGAGTCAAGGACACGATGGGCCTCAAACAAGAACCATAACAAAACATACTACTTTTAATTATCTACTCTCGAATATTTTAAGTACTTCTATAAACTTTATGAGCCTAGCATGAGTCCCCCCCCCCTATTTTTTTGAAATGAGTTTTCAAAGCATTTGCACTTAAGTCAACGTACTTTTATTCCATCGTCTCATTCGTTATCCAAAGCGATCATCAAGTCGTTTTATTTTGTATCCCTGTTTGTCAGAGAGAGAGAAAGATCAGAGATGTCATATGTTTGAGCATTGCCCAAAGGCTATTCCTGTCTACACACACACACACATACACACATGCGTAGCCTGGCCTAACATCAAAGTCCCTCACAGTTTGCGAGATGCTCTGGTCCCAAGAGACAACAAACACACTTCCCCCGTACTCACCCCTCTCTTTTCATTCTTCTTTAAAACAAAATGTCTCTAAAAGTAAATGTATATCAGCAAATAGTTTCACATATTCGCCCTGGGGCTGGGGAGCTCTCCGCCCTCTCCTGCCCCCCCCCCCCCCCCACCGCCCCAATATGTTGGCTCTGTGGGCTGCCTTCCTATTTCAAGATATCATTATGAACGGTCATAGAGGAAAAAAATTTTTGATTATGACATTCTCTCTGTGGGGCAAGACCTACGCGAAGAAAGATAACTCTGGAATTTAGTTATTACAGGATGATGAAGACCTACGCAAAGAAAGATAACTCTGGAATTTAGTTATTACAGGATGATGAAGACATACGCAAAGAAAGATAGCTCTGGAATTTAGTTATTACAGGATGATGAAATCACGCGAATTGTGGAGCTGAAGCTAATGACAATGCAATGGAATACACTTTGGGCACCTTTGTCTTGTGCTATTGAAGACACCTTAAGTCTTATAGTATAAAATTAATATATGTAAGTTGTATGTGTTTTATATCTATAGGTTTAACAAAAAGCATCTGTTCATCTATTCCTGTATGTAAGACACTTGGGCTCTGTTAAGTTGTGAATGTTCCCAATTGGCCCAGTCAAATCATTTCTTGCTCGAATGGCACTAGAGCAGGGATTCTCAACCTGTGGGTCGCGACCCCCTTGAAGGTCGATTGACGAATCGCCAGAGGTCAACTAAGACCATCAAAAATATGGATTGTTATTGTCTATTCTTCTATTGTTGTATCTGTGTGGGGGAGTGGGTCGCGGCTAAGTAGGAGATTGTAAAAAAGGGCCACAGGGATTAAAATGTTGAGAACCGTTGCACCAGAGAAAGAGCACTTGTATGAATCGGTCCTGCATGTGGAATAAGGATTGTGCTTAATTTTCGTGTCTTTCTGAATACTAGGATATGTTTTTATATATTTACACGTTAAGGTTACATGTTGTAATAACGTGATCAGAAAATAGGAAAAGGAAGAAAAAACATGTTCACAATTTGCACCAGACAGACAAACAGACAGACAAACAGACGAAGTGAGTTACTATAAGCTTTGTTAAAAAAAACATTGTGCTTGTGTGTATGTAGTAAATATAAGTGAAACACTTACAATATAAATAAGAAAAACTGTTACAGTATTAATGGGTAGACTGAAAAAAAAATCTAGTCGATTGAATTCTGTTATTTATAGAAAAACAAACAAAAGCAACTTACAGTATCCATAGTTCCAGGACAATAGAGCAGAGTCTAAAGTAAAACTCTTTAATAATTAAACAAATTGTTTTTTTCACGTTGGTGGAACTCATGTCACGTGATAAAGAGTAAAACTAAAAAAGTGCTATTCTTTTTTTTTTCAATCCTTAAGACAATTGGGGACTCGACGACCAGCATCAACTCCAGACTTGAACTTAAGCCTTGCTAAAACAATACAACTGTGGACATAACAGACATAATGATGGGCGTCTTATGTTTCATCCCATTCCCAGGATACTCACCGCACCCACTTACACAATCACACACACAAACACAAACACACACACATACATCTATATTTCCCTGCTCAATTGTATTCTTAACCAAGGAACAAACTCCTATTCTAACGTATGGGAAATTTGTATTATCGCTCACATTTCTATTCAAGTATACGCCTCCGAATACTTATAGTTTCTTGTGAGGAGTTGGGATAGGCAGCCAGAGAGGTTAACAAAAAGTTGTTACAGTCTAGGAGCTTCCAGTTTCTACACAGAAGAGTATATTAATGAAAGGGATATAATTGGCTTCCGGTACCAGAAAATTCAACTTTCGATTTCAGTTTGGGTAAAGCTACAAGCGGGTTTAAAAATCAGTCTGTAAAGTCCATAAGTTTCAGAATTCATGAAAGTGTATAATAGTGAATCTATTATTGATTTTAAATTCTAAAATATATTATTGCTTGATATATAGTATGTCTTCAATCTTTTGAATATTTTCAGATATTTTATGTCATAAAGATTTTTAGTTGAGGATTAAAATATTTTTTATCGTAAAGAGGAACTCTGACATTCGTTCTCCAAATCAAAGACTTAGGCAGACAATATTTAACCATCAGATTTAATTTCCGAAAATACGAAAGTAATTATACTAAACACTACTATAGTAAAAAAAAATATAATATTTTTTTCATTATTCAGCTTATATCAACTCACTCAGTCTGTATGTACTTATTATCACCTTAGGCAGACCCTACTACCACTACAGCCCAACATAACCAACACCCTTTATGGCAGTGCTGAGCAACTGAAAAAAACAGCACAGTATTTTTCCTTGGCACAGTCTGCAAAAGAGCTGACAGCTCAGCAGTAAAAAGCTGGTTAGAAGAAGAAGAAGAAGAAGAATGTACTTATTATACAAAGTTTATATACATTATTTCTCAGTCTCTAATTAAACTGAAAATGTTCAGCATTATTTATTTTAACTGACAACACACAAGATTTAGTTGTTGTTTTAATATTGTTATAAATTTAGGACGAACGGAAGGCACTTCCAATAATTATAGGCTACACAAGTTTAATAACTAGCTAACAAATTATCAAATAGAGTCAACCAAACCATCGGAACCCAAGGTTATTTCTTCTTCTCCTGAACGTAACTGGAATCCACCATGTCTTTAGTTCCTGTCTATATCCGTTCATCCCTTGTGTTGAGCAGATCACTGGTACGCACCATATACGTAGGCGTAGGAGCAGTTATAACACTATCATCATTATCTTGAAAATAAAATAAAACTTTTTTTTTTACATATAAAAATGCCTGTTTAATTAGAAGCCTATCCTATGACAAGTCATTAAATTGAATGTCACATAATCACTGAAACAAAACAAGGAGAATGGATGAGCCTCCATATGAAGAAGAGTTCCATCCGATACTTCAGTTGAAATCCACCTCCCAAGTTTAACCCAGATCTATTGAACCAGTTTTTGATTTCACTAGATTCTCATAACACCGGAAACTGTTGACATTTTGACCAGAGCATCTCTAATTCCAATGCAATGCTGTAGGCTAGTGTAGGCTATAAGAAGACATTCTCGCTTATTTAGACAACCCAACTATTGTGAGGGATGTGCTGCAGTCTGATATAAACTGCTTGGCTACCTAATTGAGGTATCCCAAATGAGATTAACTATTTAGTAAATTCATGATTTGACTCACGACTGAACAACAAAAGGCAATATGGGCCCAAAAGTTTCCAAGACCTTGCGATCTGTTGGGCAGATGATGTTAAGGTCATCTGTTTCTATGGCCAACGGATAACGAACAGGGTGTCATGGGGCCAGCACAACGACCAACAGCCTTTACATTCCCAAACAAAAGTCAAGTACCTATTAAAGTTGGGTCGACTCAGGGGCGACCTTAAAAATCACGAAACTCAAAATCACAGTCTTCACCGAGATTCGAATCCTGAACCCCGGGTTCGAAAGCGGAGCGCTTAACCACTCAGCCACAGCGCCCTCACATCTCCCAGACAACCCCCACAAAAATAGATTGGACCGGATAGCATAGAACTCCCAGATAACCCCCACAAAAAGAGATTGGACCAGATAGCATCGAACTCCAAGATAACCCCCACAAAAAGAGATTGGACCAGATAGCATTGAACTCCCAGATAACCCCCACAAAAGAGATTGGACCAGATAGCATCG
>JADKLZ010074473.1:0-19669 GCA_021533235.1 Biomphalaria straminea | reverse complement strand
GACTGTTCAACTTAAATTCTTCAAGTAACTTCTGTAGACTGTTCAACCGAAATTCTTCAAATAACTACTGTCGACTGTTCAACTAAAAGTCTTTAACTAACCTCTGTAGATTGTTCAACTAACATTTCTATTTCTTTTAAATACACACTTGTAACAAACTAAAACTCTCGATCTTCTATCTTCTATACCACCTTTCTTTTGTCATACCTAACTCATGTTCACTATATTGACATTTTCACGCTCTGTATTCATTAAATTCAATTACGTACAATAAGGTGCAATAAGTGAACTATTATTATTATTATAGCTTTTATATAGCGCTACTTTCATGCTTATAGCATGCTTAGAGCGCTTTGGTCCAATCTCATTTGTGGACCAATGGGGGGAGGGGGTATCTAGGAGTTGATTTTCCGTAAACACAACTCTCCCCGAATCGTGTGTCGAACCTCGAGCCCCCTTCTAGGTAGCCAAGCCAAGCCAAGTTCAATTATTTGGACTGTCACATGTACTAGACCATATTTTTAGCGATTTACGATACATGTACAAAGCTTTCTAATTCTTTACTTCGTATGCACCAAAACTGAGCTCCAGATCATTACAACGAACGTAGATTAGATAAACTGTAGAATAAAATTTGCTTGTGTAGTCAGTAATGTAGCTAGAGTGGAGGATGAAGGTCAAAATTTGAAAGTACCACCAGCCCCCACTTGAGGGGGAGGGCAAATGAATGCCCTAATTTTTTTTTTACATTAAATATTGAATATAACGCCACTGTTATGTAATCTTGCACATCCCCCCGTGGAGTAAAAAAATAATAGACAGCATTAATCTATATGATGTTACAGATGCCTTTGCTGCAAGGAAATCATGACGCGGGGCGATATGAATTGAGATTTGTCACTTGCACATTGACAAAAACACGGTATTATTCTAGAAAAAAGTCTTAATGAGTATTATTATTTTTTTGTATTTTTCTTATATACTGTACCAATTGTAATTTAGAATATATGTATTAAGTACATTATCTTATGTCAAGATGTCGAAATTCAAAATGCAGGGGCCCCTAAAAAGGTCTCCAAATTCGTAGTTACGTCACTGTAGACTATATGTGGTCGCGAGTTACAAATATTCTATATGGTGATTAATTGATGATACACTATAACACAACGCTCAACAGATTATTATAAATCAGCCTCGTTAAATAAAACAACAATTCATTCCAAAATGAAGGGCAGAGTCCACATCGCTAGACTTAACGCATCCTATCCCAACCACTAATCAAGTGGGTCAATTGCCCGTTAATCCGACTCTAAGTTATTTCAGTTATAAGTTTTTAATGTACCGTCGCGTCACTGAAGAAATGCCCGAGTTGTCCTAACTTCTACGCGCCTAACTATGGCTTCATTACAACAGATAACTTACCAACCAATATGGAGGGTACAACACACAGACCAAGTCTGTGACACAATATCCAGCATCAAGTATAAAACCATACACAAGAGATTAAAAAAACACAGTCTCCATTTAAACTTGTAGGGCTTTATGACCACTATATTAAAACTACACAGTGGTCATTTTATTAATGACAACAAATAAGGGGTAAGGATGTTCCATCACAATAATGTCATCTATACAACAAATTAAACTCAATTTTGTTAAAAAGTACAAACTATTACTTAATGTGGATGCTTCAATACCTATTTCATTCTATCCAGGTTCTTAAATGTTATATGAATTGATTTGATAAATGAAAGTCTGTTTCAAGTATAGCTTCCACATTGGAGAGTTGGATAGTATTCTCTCTGAACTGTAGTCGCCATGCTCTTGGACTTGAACCCAGCATGTCGCAATCTTTAACGTTCTGCAGATGTTTTAGGCTAGGACGTTATAATCTTCTGAAGAAACGTCCGAAACGTTTTGTTTTAGTTTTTCTTTGTCAATGAATGTCTTCTAAAAATATTTAGGACTCAAATTCTTGTCTCTTTTACAACACAATAGAAAACGAATCTAGGAAACCATGGCAACGTTGGAATTGGAAGTTTAAAAACAATTAATTTTACTTCCCAAATAATCAAAACACGGATATTTATAACAAAGTCAACTTTAGGCTTTGAAAACTGTGGTATGATATACATATTCCTGGAATGAAACTCTGCTGGCAAAAATATCTTTTATGTAAGATTTTTAGAAGATTTTTCCATTTCAATTGTAAACATCATTCAAATTATATGAAATGAGCTAAAGAAGAGGTGTTAGACTTTTCAGCTCTTTTTTTATATACCCTTTCCTTTTGAAACTTTCCACGTAATAAATAGTTCTTTGTAGGAAGAAAATGTATGAAAACACATACAATGTAATGGCTAGCAACAACAGTGAAACATTTTTCCGAGTGTGTCTCTGAACTGTTTGTTTAAGCCTACATAAACAACAAAGTTGCCGGAACTGTTGATGCACCCAACAGTGTTGACTAGCTGGTAGAAAAGCTTCCCAACATTCGAGGGAGCCTCATCCGTCAGAGAGTACGAGGCATATTCCGAGGGGATGTACAGTGGCAACGACAGAATCGTAGAGGTGACAGAGTAGACGGCGCAAACTGCCAGCAGGGTCTTCGTTGTCCTGTTCGTGGAACGCATCGATGACGTCATTTTCTGGCGTTTGACGGTGGCGATTCGAATCTGGATGGAAATGAAAACACATCCGGTGGCTGTGAAAATAGGCGGGATAACTACGCTGGAGTATATGATCACGTCTTGTATCTTAGCAACGGCGTCTGGGTGCTCATTGAAGAAATTAGACCTTTTAATAAGTCCTATCGATATGTTTCTTACGGGGTCGAAGTTATAGTCTAACACTTGCCAGAAGCTGCAGTAAACAAAGATAGAGAGCCAATAGGCAGCCAAGCAACCAACGGCAAACCAGGTTCTTTTTGGCGTCAGAAATTGGCCAAAATTGAAAGGAAAGAAGATGACCAAAAGTCTTTCAGCGGTTATGAGCATGGGCAAGGTCAATGCCATGAGACCAAACCCGTAATCCAGCAATGTGAAGAAATTAAACATGACAAACAAGACGTCACTGCTGACCTTTGAGTAGCCGACGTATTCATGGTTCCACACGGCCTCGTAGATAATCTTTGGTATACTGTTGAAGGATATCAAGTAAGTCATATCACAGAAAGCTAAACTGACCAATAGAATGTTTGAACATTTAGACATTCCATGTTTGGTCAAGACAATGATACTCAAAATATTCCCCACAACACCGAAGATCGAAATGGTTGGAGTAATGCCAAACATGAGAATCTTTATCGCCAGCCATGTGTTTTGATCGTTGAGGATGTCCGAAGCAAAACTAGTAGAGTTATTTACCATTTTAAAAATGTTTCTTTTTCTGAATTATAAAACTATACTACTCTGAAATCAATTCACTTATTTTGAAAATAGATGTCTACATAAAAGATGAACTAATGTAGATCTATTGAAATTATAGATAAACAAATTTCTCTAACTCAACAGCATCTTGTCAGAATTCACGAAAATGTCATTTATCGAATGGAAGAACTATAAGTATTGCTATATCCAAATATTTTTTTAGCACATGGTTCACTAAAACATTTATATATTGGAAAACTGTAGCATTGCATGTCTTTTATATTTTCCGTATACCTTGAGTTACAAAGCAAATAGAAGAGAGTGGTTTGAACTTAACTAATCTTATCTATAATTACAGTTATATAGAATGTGTTGAAGTAATTTCCTTCTATTACTTTGTGGTCTATTTTTTTTCCCTCTTCTGAATACAATTATATGTAATTACATTTGAAATTTTATGCTATTTTTGACATGATTAGCTTTTCTGTGACAACTTTTATTAGAGAAACTTGTACTTCTCAATCTTTACATCGACAATTGTATTGATTAGCAAATAAAATGAATATTTTTCAAGTCTTTTAATAAGCAAGTAGTCTCTTCAAGCGCCTCGAGTTATCGATTTTAATAAATATCACGTTTTTAATCAAATCAAAGTGGATCTAAGGGAGAGAATAAACTATTATTAACTAAATACTAGAAGACAGGAAAGATAATTCGCAGATCCGAGTGTAACTGCTTTTTATTCGTTTTCAGAATGCTTGTCCAAAGTTGTAATTTTAAGTATTGAGTCAGATTTAATTGTATGAAGTTCTCGAAAGAAAAAATCCAGTGACACATTCATCGCTTCGAACTTCGTGTCTAGAGGCTTCTGAGATTTTAATGAGTGGCTTTGATGCAGGGCTGTCATTATATCTGATATTTTGAGTCTGTTTAGTAGTTCCATTTTTTCACTTTCTTCCTTTTGGATACTCCAATAATCAACATTAACTACTTATATTAAGTATTCAGTTCTTATTTCTCCAGCTTCTTCGTACATATGACTTGATGTATTCAAAAATCTGTGTTTGTTTCGTTATTGTGTTTTTAAATGGCTTGTGTTTTGAATTTACCACTTTGATAAATGGTTTATAAAATTATGTTAACGTTTAAACAAAACAAAACTGTGGGTTGGACTTCACTTAGCCTAACAATAAATAAGATTATTTAGCCTATAAGTGTTTTATAAAACTTACTATCAATTCATCTGATGGCCTGTGGTCCCGTCTGGGGCATAGACCACCAACCAGCTTCTTCCAGGTGTCTCGGTTCTGTGCGAGTCTCTCCAACTGCCCCCACGTCTTGCCCATCTGCTGGACATCTGCTTTCAAATCGCGGTGCCATGCACTCCTGGACTGTCCCCTTTTCCTCTTTCCTTGGTAGTTCCAGGTGAGAGCTTGCCTTGTTATGTTGGGCTGCAGGTTTTCCAAGGGTCTGCCTATCTATTTCTCAAAGTCTGTGGAGGATATCACTTCAACAGGTTGCTGCTTTGTTCTTCACAATCAATAACTGAATAATATTAATAAAGACATGTTCATTTTTGAACACCTACAACCAGAGTAATACTCAAGTGATTTTCTATTTCTGTTTAATTACGATTGAAGCTGTTAAAAAAAAATGTAAATGATTTCGTCCAAGAGGACACCAATTTGTTTGATTAAAAAGTTAAAACGGCAATGTGTGGACATCTCAAAGGCCATTACCACCATGAGAACGAAACTGACAGTAAAGCTTAAATCTCGAGTAAAGTTACTGTTACGATATGTCACAAAGCAGCGCCAAAACCAATGACTTACTCTAATAAAAAAAAAACAACTAACATAAAACGTATTTTTTAACAATTCCAGTTTTTATGAAGATGATAGTTGTGTTTTTTTTTTATTTCTCATTTCACTTATTTCTTTAATACTTCAATACTGCAAGGAGACTCTCCACTGATATTGCACAATCAATGTCTTATACTACAGTACAGTTCATTTCTACAAAAGACTGTGCGCAAAATGTATATGAACGCAATTATATTTATTCAATTCTTTACTCCATACAAAGAAACATTTAAATCGAGTGCGAATACCCACCGGAGCGTATTCAAAATACTAAGAAACATTGGAGTCAAATGCAGGAATACGTGTTAAGGGAGTTTGTTTTTCCAAAATGCCTAATTTAATTTAAAGAGGATTATATCTTGAAACATGTCAAAGTATGGCTAATTAGTTAGTTTTATTTCCCTAAAAACATACATAAATGGTCAAAGTTCTAAAACAAATCGTTAGAGACAAGGGGCGTAGCTAGGAATTTTTCATCGTTTGGGGGCCCGGGGGCTTGGACTCTTTAGGGGCCCCAGCATTTTGTGTAATATTTAATTTTCAATGTAAAAATACTCATAAGGGGGCCCTTCTCTAGTGGGATCCGTGGGATTTTCAAATTCTCCCCCTTAGTTTCCCCACCCTAGTTTTGCCACTGTTAAAGCCGTTTTCGAAGTGCCGATGTTCCACCCAGTGATCAAAATTAGGAGCCCAGGAAGGATTTGCAAGCTAATACAAGGAGGTATGGGAAAATATTGATGTAACTCTGCTTTCGCAACACAATAATGGTGCGCATCTGTGCACTACCAAACACTATTAGGAAGATATGTTAGACAGGAAGAAGGTTGATAGATCCGGCTGCAGTGTTATTGTCTTGACTCGAGAACGTCCTTTGTGCTATGAACTGTGTTGAAGACCCGGGTCGGCACTGGGAAGTATTTTGTTGATCTGTAGTGATGGTTCCTGGTGAACTTCTACAAGCGGGAGGTGAAACCATGACAAACGCACTCTATAAATTTGCAGCAAGATCTGGCAATCAGGAGAATCGCCCAAATCCTGGACCCAGTCACTTATCACTCTTCCAAAGAAAGGCAATTTACAACTATGTCAAAACTATCGCACCATCAGCCTCATAAGCCATCCCAGCAAAGTGCTGTTAAAAATTATATTAAATCGACTAAAACCGATAGCAGACAAAATCATATCTGAAGAACAGGCGGGTTTTAGACACGGTCGCAGCACAACAGAGCAAATCCTAAACCTCAGAATACTCTGTGAAAAATATCTCCGACACCAAGAGAATCTTTTCCATGTCTTTATTGATTTCAAGAAAGCTTTCGATCGAGTATGGCAAGGGGCACTCTGGGCGACAATGGAAAAATATAACATTAATACAAACATAACCAAAGTTCTCCAGAACCTATACAAGGATGCCACCAGTGCGGTGTACTTCAACAACAATATTGGGGAATGGTTCAAAACCACAGTTGGAGTAAGACAAGGCTGCCTCCTTTCACCAACACTCTTTAATATCTTCCTTGAAAGAATAATGGAAGATGCTCTCAGACTGATGCGCTCCCTCAGGGGCGGCCCTAGCATTGCGCGTAAACTCCTCACGCTAATGGGCTCATGGCTCATTCGTCTCTAACGCTGTAATAATTACACTACAGTATGTTCGCCTCTTAAACAAAACATAGAACATTACGTAGCTACATTACGTAAGTACATTATATACTGTATCGTAATTGTTCTGAAGAAGCAAATAAAAGGAAAACACTCTCGCATACTAATATTATGTCACCTCTCTCACTCTGCAAATGGAAGCCAGTTGGACGTTCTATATTCTATAAGAACAAAGTGTGCTATAAGAGCTACAGGGGTCTGTACACTTTCACAGACATGACTTTTGCGGAAGTGTTATAGCAAGGGTTCTCAACAACAACAAAAAAAATTAAATACTCCCGCATTTTTTGTGTGTGTTGTTGTTGTTTTTTAATACGGTGACACGATATTTTCCAAGGCCGCACGATATGTATGCACAGTAGCCTATTGGAAAAAACATCAACTTAATATGTCATCGACAAACTTTCTGGAAACTGATTGGAAGAAATAGCTGTAAAAGCACATCAACTGGTTTAATACAGGCTAGGTTGCAGTACCAAATAAAACCTTCTCATACACCCTCAACCCCTTTTTTCCATTGCAGACTAAAGTAACAGTATATTTAATGTATACGTACCTATTCTTTTTATACTGTAATGCGACATAACAGTGCTGTATGACACTTTTAAAATTACTGAACATTTCATTAGTTTTTAAAAGGAACAGCATGTAAAAATTATTATTGAATTGGGAAATGGTTATCTAGAGGTTTTAAGTTTTTTGGGAATGCCCTGTGATACTGCTCATATCCGAAAATAGTGTACGTACATGAAATTAAATACCGCAAAATCTGATCATCGCGTGCGGTCTTAGAATGTATCATCAGCGAAAGTCAAAAAACACTGTATAATTGCTTATTAATGTTACTTCTTTTAAAATCAATTTTTCAAAAATTGCATTTATGATACTACAAATGTTATAAATGACTATTTAATATACAATTTTTCATAATTCAAATAGCAGTTTAAACTTTATCACTATGCATTTTCCTAATAAAATGCATATGGACTTCGATGTTTAAATACGAAATATACGAATTAGACTGGTTGCTTCCACCTACATGTTTTTATTGTGAACTGTTAAACGATGATAGCCTTTTAGAATCGCAGTTTATTAGATGCTGTCATTGCTGAAACTGAACGGTATTTCGAAAACGATTATGTTATTTCGAAATAAAAAAAATTATGTTAAGAGCTAAAATGGCTTTTGATAACATAAACATACTTCGAAAATATTGAGTAACAAGTCCTAGTTTATGACAAATTGGTTTTCGAAGTTGGTGACAATAAGATTTCCGATCGCGGGGCCCCCTTTAGGCGCGGGGCCTGGGGCAATTGCCCCACTTGCCACCCCCTAAGACCGCTACTGGCTCCCTGATCATAGCCACATTTCTATATGCTTGTGAGTCTTGGACGCTGACTGCAGAGCTAGAGAGGAGAATCCTAGCAATGGAATTGAGATGCTACAGAAGGATCCTAGGCATCACATTCAAAGACCGCATCACAAAACAAGAGATTAGAGACAGGGTTACTGCAGCGATCGGACCCCATGATGACCTGCTAACTACTGTGAAAAAACGAAAGCTTAAAATGTATAGCCATGTAACAAGATCTTCGGGACTCGCAAAGACCTTCCTCCAGGGAACAGTACCAGGAAAAAGAAGAATAGGCAGACAGAGAAAGCGGTGGGAAGACAACATCAAAGAATGGACAGGCCTACCATTGAAAGAGGTTTTAAACAGGGCAAAGGATAGAGAGGAATGGAGAAAGATGGTCTACGAGTCTTGCTTGGTGCCCCAACGGTCCACCAGACTAAGGGATAGGTAACAGGTAACAGGTAACAGTGATGGTTAAGTAGCAAGTAGGACATTCAGGGACTTGATAGTTGAAGTACATGCCTGTTAGTTTTTGTACTATAAATAAACATCTAGTTTATTCATTGTTACCTACTGCTTTCGTCGAGTGCCTACCTAAGTTATTACAATATAGTAAGTCAAGTCGTCTATGTGAATTTAAAAAGAAAGTATACACTCACGAAAGAAATCTCTAGACCGAACTAGATTTGCATTGAACTTGTTTGCTTCGTTTTCGAGTAGCAAATAGAATAATCGGGAGTATTCGTGTGACGTTAGAATATTCGGAAATGTCCGTTTATTCTGTTCGCCTCTTGAATACTTGTCACAGTGAATCAGACACAGCACAGTACAACCACTGATTATCAATGTGCTGCTCCCTAATGTTACCTGGCTGTTGCTAATAAATTAAATGGCGAAGTCAGTAAACGACAGTGACATTGAAATAATGTGACAGATATTGTTTTCATTCTGATCCTCCAAATGGACAATGAAATGGAAGATTAATTTACTATCAGGCTTTGAAAGAAAAAAACTATTCCAAACTCTTAATTAATTTTAACACAAAAATCTCCAAATCTAATTACATGCAATCTAAAGACCTAATACGACAATGGTAAAGCCATGATTTGGAGTCTACAAGGATTGTGATTGCTTTCACCTTTTCCCATTCAAAACGTTTGATCTGTGTCTTCCTATGAAGTCCACGTTATGCACCTAGCAAAGCTTTTTTTTTTTTTTTACCAAACGTTAGATGACATAAATCTACAGAAGCAACTTTTGTGTCTGGAAACCCGGTTGTAGTATTTTGGTTTAGTCATACCAAAATAATTATTATTATAGCTTTTATATAGCGCTACTTTCATGCTTATAGCATGCTCAGAGCGCTTTGGCCCAATCTCATTTGTGAATCAGTGGGGGGACGGGGTATCTAGGAGTTGGTTTCCCGTGCTGCCTTTGGGCGCTCAGTAAACACAACTCTGCCCGAGTCGGGTGTCGAACCTCGGGCCCCCTTCTAGGTAGCGAAGCAAGCCAAGATCAAGCCGCACTTGGCCTCTCGACCACGCTTCCCACTGTGAAGTCATTTTTATTTGGGTTATAAAAGGGTTCTGTGCATTGGCAAGAAAATTTTTTTTCTAAATGTGTTACGATAAATACTTAAAATGACAACACTTTTAAAATAGAAAAAAAATTCTTTAATTAGCCATACAGCTCACATTAAAGATCCGCCTATGAATGGGCATAGCTCTTCCTACTTAATACAATACACCTAAAAGGGGGTTATATACAATATTATGCGAGTTTCTGAAAGGGTTATAACATTCCATCAACAAAATGTCTCATAGCTATACAAAGAAATATCGCTTACCCAGTGTGTGCTAAATATGGTTGTCAAATATTCGACTGGTTATTTCTCCGATCTATAGATAGATAAACATCAGCGTTTGTTTTTGTTAAATAGATCTACATGTTCATTCAACAAAGTATGACCGTGGATTAAAAAAAAAGTCAATTGATTTTTTAAAATTTTATTGTAATTAATATAATGACAATACATTTCTCCAGATGGTTAAGTAAAAATGCAGAAACTATCAAAGCACACGAGACGAGGATGTGTTCGTCTATTTACACTCATTGAAATATATAAGATAAAATAGACAAGGACAATGTAAAACAAGTTGTTTTTTTTTTTTTTAAAGATATTTCTAAAATATGTAGGCACAAATCTGACATTCTAGCTACAATAATAATTAGGCTTGTCTTCGAGTCCGAGGATTAATGACGAACACAGTATTTCCCATGGCAACGCAGCCCCAGCTGTGACCTACATAGCATTCTAACTAACATTCTAGCTTTAGAAATAATCAAAGTTTTTTATTTATAAATATAAGAATACCAAAAGATTATGAAAAAAAAATTTATTTAAATGATTTACTTGTTAATTAATAGTTAACATATTGTGTGTCAAAACAAGAAATAACCTTAAAGAAATCTACACTACCAGAACTATAAGAACTTTAGATAATGTGAAACTGAACTATCGTGTCTAATGCCATTACTTACTGCAGTTTACAAAAGGAGTATTTTAAATATGCCCATATATTGGATTTTTCTGTAACGATTACATAAAGCTAAAAACATTTGCCTACGTAAAAACATTTAATACTTTGGACTTTGGCATTTCTGTTTTATTATAATTATATCAAGGAATTGAAAGATCAATGATCGTGAAGTAATCTTTATCACCACTAATAAAGCACAAGCACATTTCTCATTTCCTATGGACTCGAAGATGACTGTAAAGCCCAATCCTCCCTTTAAAAAAAAAACTGCCGCATACGTGGTATGGTTGGGTTAGGTCAGTTGCATATAGGCCTGCTTCTTCTCTCAGCTATGTGTTGGTTCGGTGCTCCTTTGTCCTGGCCACTCTTCTTGCTTCAAATCTCGAGACTCAGAGACTCACAGCTTCACGCCATGAGGAGCGATCGAGAGCTAGTACTTCCCTGCCGTGAATGTCAATATCGCATTCTTATAACTGTATTAACTGGATCTCTGATAATAAGACAAACCAAGAAGTCATGTGTAGCTCAGAGTGCCAGGACATCCGCACTGTTTTAGAATTATATGCCTTGAAGTTTTTGACCAGTACACATAGTCTATTCTCACACTTTTGATTCTATAGTGATTTAATAGAGAGCAGGAGACTGTAGCTTGTCCCCATATAGGATACACTACAAGCGCTACAAGGTTGGCATCTTTAGTCTCACGAGAAGATGCAAACGGAAAAATACACCTTAAGAAAAATGAAACAGTTTCTACACAAAAATGGTCCAGATAGTGCAAGCACACTTTTTCTAATTTACATAAATTACTTTACTGTACTTATTAAATTTTTTTTAGTAAATAATTATACAGAAATATTGTAGAACTTATTTAGGCCTAATATTAGCAAAAGCAATAATAATAAGGCTAGTCTTCAAGTCCGAAAATAAAGAAGGACTACAGTATTTCACTTTACTAGAAGGTCTTAACCATGATATACATATTTTGTCCCACCCAAAAGGATTCTCTGGGCCATTTCTGTAAGGCCGACCAGTTTTAGCTCTAAGCCTCTAACACACGCAAAATTGTCTCTGACATACGGTCGTCCCAAACAACTAGGATAAGCTACAACCAGGGGCAGCCGATTGGCCGAAATAGCTGTACAAGTACATCAACTGGTGATACTGTTTTTATCCGAAAAAAAATAGGCCTATACGTTCATTAAATAAAATAGCCTACGGCGAAATCTGATCTTCGCGTGCGGTCTTAGAACGTATGACAAGCGAAAGTCAAGAAAACACTATATATTTTTTTAGTTATTTTCAGAAGGGGTAAAAAAAAAATAGGTACCAGTGAGGGAGTGCCTAACTTGTAACTACTAAAAAAATAATAATAAACGTTGAAATACAAGGAAATGAATAATTTTTTCCCCATTGAAAAAGGTGTCCGTACGCGTAGGCCTACCGGAGGGTATCGGCAACAAAAAAGCACTGATTATTTTCATTAAAAAATCAATTTTTTTCAAAAGTTGCATTTGTTACTGCAAATGTTATAAATAACATATAGGGCCTACAATTTTTTTATAATGCAAAGAGTAGTTTAAACTTTATCACTATGAATTTTCCTAATAAAATCCGACTGGACCTCGATGTTTTATACGAAATAAATGTTTTGGATTGGTTGCTTACACGTATGTGTTTTTATTGTGAAATTTTAAACGATGATAGCCTCTTAGACTGACAGGTCAATAGATGCAGTCTTTACCGAAATTGAACGGTATTTCGAAAAGAAAAATTTATGTTAAGAGCTTATTGGTGTAATAAAAATACTGCGAAAATATATTGAGTAACAAATCCTAGTTTATTGTCACAACCTCTCTCTTATCAACGATGAATGAAGAATGGAGACTTCGCCAACTTTATCTTGAGGTGCAATAAAAAGTTGCTGTCCGATAAGAGAGTAGACTTGTGCTGCCGGGGAATATCTTGAATTAAATACAATAATGAAAAGAGACGATCTAGGAATTAAATGAATAACTTCTTCGTTGAAATAAAACACTGGAAACTTTAATTCAAATATAACTTAAGTACAGCTTATGTACAAGGTACATATTAATAAAATGAAAATCCAATACAAAGGCTTCTTTCTTCAATAATATTTCAGAGCACACTAGAAACACAACCTATCGTTTTAAAAGCTCGCTCCAGACTGAATCTGGCGCGTCTTATCCCAGCTGACCTAATTCTTTAAAAAAAAATCTTTATTTATTTTCAAATCAACCAATAGATTTGCGACATCATAGTTACGTCATTGTTAAACCTGAGGCGCTGTCAAGGATCTAGATTTGTGGGGTAATTCCTGAGGCTCAGTTAAGGGTTTCTATTTCTATTTACACACAAGCTTTTAAATGTGAAATATACAAATAAATCTATAATGGCATCTGTGACATTTATGATAACTCATTTAGTTTTCGAAGTTGATGACAATAAAATCTCCCATCGCGGGGCCCCTCTCAGGAGCGGGGCCTGGGGCGGTTGCCCCACTTGCCACCCCCTAAGGCCGCTACTGGCTACAACACAAACCCGCATACCACAGACATGAATCTCTTAATTCTTCTTATGAGTGAAAGTAAATTAAAGTTTCCCTTTCAAATGTTGCGATCTATGGGTAGATGATGTTAAGGTTATATGTTTCTATGGCCAACTGTTAACAAACAGGGTGTTAAGTGGCCAGCACAACTACCAACCGCCTTTACTTTCCCAAACTAAAGTTAGGTACCCATTAGAGTTGGATGGATTCAAGGGCGCCCTAAAAATCCCGAAATTCAAAATCACAGTCTTCACCGAAATTCGAACCCAGGACCTCAGGTTAGGAAGCTAAGCGCTCAACCACTCAGCCACCGCGCCACCCTTCTTATGAGGATTAGCTAGAATTCAACATCACTCGGTTGAATTCGTCAATGGAGAGACTCTTTTAAAACGCCTTTGAACTGAGATGAATACATGTTTATTCAATTAATCCCATAACGATATTTAGAAATCAAAGAAAAAAAACAACACTAACGTGCTATAACAGTTGATTAATATTGTCTTTGAGAAGTAGATTCAATTCAATTGTTAATTAACTGAACCGTGCTAACGAGAGAACAATACCGCGCAATAGTATCGTATTGATTGAGATGTAAAAAAGTGCAAAGTATCTATTTACTAAACGAAAGCATAGAAAAACTGCGCAGCATTTCTTTGAACAGAACACTACCGGAAAGAATGAATGGCAGGGTAGATTTAACTCTTTCTCTCCGTAATTATTTATAACATTCTTTTGGAATCAACGTTGGTATCGTCAGTTAGGAGAGAAAGAGTTAAAACATGGAAAGAAATAGACATTTTGTGGGCATGTAAGGTGGAGGTGGGACGCAACCTTTTTTTGTATTGCTTACTGACGACTGATCTTTTCAAATAGGTATTTAGAGGCAGGGGGGACGCATTTCACTAATATAGTTAATGCACCTCTCTAGTAGACCTATCTGAAGTGATATTTATTTACATTCACACTAAATACAAATAATATTAGAAATTGAAAAGATGTTTCTTTGTTGAGGGAGGGGTTAAAAGAGACCACCCCTCCCACACCCATTCTTAGTGATGGTTAGAGGCAGTGGCACTACGGTTCTGGTCCAGCTGTCAAATCTGTGCCCAATCAGGTGTCAGGGCCTCCTGTGGACATCTTCATGACGTCAGGTAACACAAGGAAAGAGAAAAAAAAACGCACTGACCAGGTACCATAACACCTGACTTGTGATCAATGAAGCTGACGTTTACAGTCTTGTAAGGATTACAAAAAAGGTTAGTTGAGATTTGGATCTAATGCTAGATGGTTTACATAATGAACAAGTCAACACATACATAATGTCATAATGCTCTGTAAAACGCTATTTTGGACAAAGCAGTATCGTTATACTGCTGTATACGTGTAAATTATTAATAAAATCAGAAAGATTAGCGCGATTAGTTGTTTGTTTTTTGAAGTATTAATCTCCACTACAAAACCTTATTGTAACATCACATTGTACTGCCAATGTTTTATTAGAATTGGCTAGTTTGATTTAAACTCTAGGCTATTGAAACGAGAATGGCATTTTCTTTTAACCAAATGTATACAAGAAACGACTGCTTTTGATAGTACAAGTTAATTCTAAGCCGACTTTGTAGCTGGCATTTATTGGTGATATCAAACTCTATTTCTTTCAATTTGCATAGGTTTACAAAGCTTTATTTTCATCTAGAAAACAAAGAGGTTTCATTCTTATAATTTCCACACCTTTTGTTGCCATTTAACTATAAATTTTTGTAAAAAATTGAATTTGATCCTCTTTAAGGGGATAGTGTTTTCAAAATATAATTTCCACAAATCCAATGTCAGATTTTAAATACTAACACAAAAGCGAGATGGCATTTTCTTAAAGTTTTCGTTTTTTGTTTTGTTTTTTTTTTTTAGTAAGTAAAATAATAAATAATTTGTTGTTGTTATTTTTCTTTTGTTAAATTGTTTTTGAAACTTACAGATTAAACATTGAAAGATTAAAATATGTGTTACCGTTTATCTTCAGATTGTAACAAAATGGATTATGCCCACAAGAAGCTTGATAATGGTAAAATGTGTTCAATATCGGATGCAGAGCAATGCAATGAAAGTTCCACTATTTCTACTCTTGTTATTGAAGAGTCTCCAACCACAAAGGGATGTGATATAACCCATTTAGGGGATAATTCAGACAACAATGTAGAAATACAGAACTTAAGTGAGCAGTCAACTTCTAAAATCTGTACTATAAACAGTCAAATGCTAAGTACATCAAAGTCTATATTAAATGGAAATGTGTACAATGAATCACTATCTGGACTGAATGACCTGGCGTACGATGATCTAGTAACTAAGGATAGTGAGGATGTACCATTGGTTGAAAATACTGACTCCAGACATCCACCGTTAGAGTCTTTAAGTTCTAGCGAAATGAAAAATGTAACAGAGCCTAACTCTGGTCAACCAGAGCAATCGACAGCGAATTTAGTCCATCCGACAAAGTGTTTGAGCCCTATAAGTCATGTCAACAAACTACAAACACATTCCTTAAGCAGCAAAATATTTCGACCTTTCGAAAGTAACAAAAAAGAGATACAACTAAAGCATGTAACGTCGAATGTTGTTGAAGTCGACAACCCCTCTATATGCACGCCCAGTAAAACGAGAAAGATTAGCTTAAATTTTGTGTTGGATAACACAAATAAAATGCAGGATGTGTCTTCACCAGAGCAGACAGAAATTGCTGAAAGATTAGGACACTATGATAGTAGATCTAAAGCATGTACAACGAATGATACATTTGACGAGTCTGTTAGCCAGAAAGCTGTACATATTAACACGATAGGATTAGCTTGCCATTACTTGTGTGCTTGTTGTGCAAAGAAATGTCGCGGCTACCATAACAAAAAACTTAGCAACATTCCTTTGGGAAACTCTCATCCATCATCAGGTGAAGACATTCTTTCTCTAGTACGAAGACAAGACGAAACTTCTCGAACGATGGAAACAGAAGTGCAAAACAACAAAACGCCCACTGCTGATAAATCCCAGAACCTTCAAGTATTACCATGCAACATATCAGAAAACACAGACACTAATGACAATGTCGTAAAATCTCCAAGCAACGTTCATGATGGCACATCTCTAGCATGGCACCAGTCATCTCAAACGGTCTGTCAGCAAGCCAGTCCAGCTCATTGTATCAAATCAGATCTTTCCAGAATATGTCCAGCCACGAACTACACGCACTCAGCTATTGGTGAGCCGTCATGGCCATTAATCTCTGCAAGTCAAATGTCTCAAGAATGCAATGTCGACCATTTAGCAGGATCAATCAGGAGAATAGACAATGTACAGGAGAGACAAAGTGAATCGAACATTGTGACTGACGAGAAGGAGGATACCACTGATGACGACAATGACAGCCTGGACTACTACACAGGTAGATTTAGTTATATATATATAAATATTAGTCATAATCTAGTTAATACTTGCATTTTCCCACTTGATACAGACTTACTTTTATTTTGCAAGATTTTTTATCAGTATATTTTATTTCCTGAATATTTTCTTTTTCACATTTTTATCATTTTTAGCGGCCCCCGAAAGGGGAAAAGATGCTATTAGTTTTGTGTGGCCTGTTTGTCCGTCTGTCTGTCCGACCGTCCGTCGCGTTTAGATCTCAGAAAGTAGAACAGAAAATGTTAATCGGACATCACAATATTTTAGATCATTCAAAGTTCTGATGCAACGGCTACTTTTTTCTTTTCTAAAAACTCAAAATCCAATGTTTTAAAATGACTTATGCAAGCAGCATTTAAGAGAAAAAAAACTCATTAGTATGCATTATAAATGAGACCTAATTTAAGACAATTAATTATGTTATAAATTGCATTTAATTTCACATTTTGTTTTGTTCAAACTTATAAGTATTTACTATCTAAGTAACCAACTCATAAAAGAGGTGTGGCAGTTGCGTAAAAACATCGGCTTTACAAGGCAAACGTTGAGAGATCAAAGCACGGAAGATGTATATTTTGACCGCTGGGGCACTACGTAAGATTGTCAATCTTCTTTCTACATTCTTATCTGTTCTGTCATTTATCTTTGATATAATTTCATTCGGATGTTCTTTCTGAAAATATTGAAACCTGCCTGGGTGGACCACTTCGGGGGCCGATTTTAAGTTTTGTGTTTCCACACAAACTGTCTTTGTAACCTTGTTTATATTATTTTCGGAAAAAAAGGGGGGATTTTCTAAGCTTTTTAAATATTTCATTTATTCTTTAGTATATTTTCCAGTGATATAAAAAATATACAACTAATCTAACATTACGTATCCATCAATACGCGATGCCCTTATAATAACAAAATATAATAATAATATTGTATCAGTTGGGATGTGTCATGTAATTAAATTTGAAATAGATCTAGACTAACAATATCAAATCTGTGCGATTAGAACAATTTCTACCGATTGTTTTTTTTTAGCGCAATTTCATGCTCACTTTCTCAATGCACTTTGATCCTATCACTTGTCTGAACCAGTTGGAAAACTGGGGGAGGAGGGGAGAAAGAAGGAGATAGGCCTATCTGACTAGATGTACTGTGATAGCTTTTTAAAATAAATCTAAAAAAAAACAACAGTTTTACCAATTCGAAAGTTCAAGCCTTCTCCGGCTAATGTACTAAACACTTTGCCAGTGAAGCGCTTATGCAAAACAAAAGGTTTTATAGTTATCTTTTGTTAGTTTTAAACTTGTAAGAGTCGACCTAATTCTTTACAAGTAAAAGGGGGACTAATTCAACGTATACCACTTATCTGAGAAGTACAATTTCCTCCCTTGTTTTTGATACCAAACAAAATAATTAATTACAAATTGTTAATTAACTAATTGGTTAATTTTTAGCGGCCCACGAAAGAGGAATAGCTGCTATTAGTTTTGTGTGGTCTATCTGTTCGTCAGTCTGTCCGTCCCATTTAGAGCTCATAAACTAAAAAAAAGATTTTGTACAGGTTACCTCACCCACACCTAATATAAGATCAAGATGAAATTTTTCACAACTATTTCCTGTACAATTTATTGCTCTCGAAACAGATGTAAACCATGCGCTAAGACACAATTACAACAAACACACACACAACCATCTCAAAGCGGAGACGTTGCGAAGTAGCTTCACTTAGCCAAACACCAAAACCAAAACACTGAATTTTTTTTTTACAGATTCCATTTGTTGTTTTTTTTTTGTGTATAATTTATTGTTCTTATTTTAACTAAAATAGACAGTTTCTTTATATCTGCTAAGATTTAGATCAGAAATAAGACAATCCAATCCAATAATTTATTGCTCTTATTTTAACTAAAATAGACAGTTTTCTTAATATCTGTTAAGAAATAAGGCAATCCAATCACGGTTCATTCTATCAATTTCACTTAATGCTGGCTGGGCAAAAAATGCTCGTTAGAAAAATAAATAGTATATTTTTATTTTTTTGTTTGGGGAGCTTTATCTCTGTTTTTTTAGAAATTAGATGTAATTTAAAATTGATATTTTTTTTTTCTAATTTAGGAAATATAAGTGTTTTTCTGACATCTTCTTATGTATGTATAAAATGGATCTAAAAATTCTGAACTGTGTTTCTATAAGTATAGATATCTTGTCTGAACCAATATAAGACTCCTACTCTAGTTCCGAGGACTCTAGCTATGTTGCAATAAAACTTTCATGAATTTTGAAGGATCCTTTTGTAGGGTACATATGCAGTATATATATACCATTATCTAAGTGCGAAAAAGGTGAAAAGAGTCGTTTATCAAAAGTATATACAATTATTATTGTACTGCTTGTCTAGGCTGTACATTAACCTTCATGTACTCCTATGAGTTGTTTTTGTATAAACCATTTTTATTTTGTTTTAAATGTCATTTAGCGATTTAAAAGAGACACTTGAGACTTGGCTGACACTCTATTCATACACCATGACAAACTTGTTAGTTTACGAGGAGTGGGGTGATGGGTCGTACCCCACACAGATACTGTCTCATTTGTTAGCCACTTGTTTTCATTCATTAGGATACTTAAATTTTATCACCTGCGTCACTTCCACTAGGTGTGTACAAGAAGAACCGGCGCAATCGTACAACGTTCAGCCCAGAGCAGCTGGTAGAACTTGAGAGACTATTCCAGACTAACATGTACCCAGACTGCACCACTAGGGAAGAGATAGCCAACAGGTTGGGATTGTTAGAAGCCAGGATACAGGTTGGTGGAATACTTTTGTTTCACGTAATATAGTCTAGTATATAAGTGTCCGCTTC
>JADKLZ010074472.1:0-17691 GCA_021533235.1 Biomphalaria straminea | reverse complement strand
TTCTTTTACATGACAACACAGGAATAAAAAAAAACAATCACTTAATTAACTATTGGTGATTACATATTTTGTTTGGTATCTCAAACAAGGGAAAGAAATGGTACTTGACTAAAGTGGTGATATAAGCTGAATTAGTTCTTTTTATAGATTTTTGTTCTAAACATAAAAAGCAACAATATATAACACAACATTTTTAGTCATAAGTACCTCACTAGCAGAGTGGTTAGCACGTTGGCCCAAGGAGGCATGAGGCACGAGTTCGAATGCAGGTCGTTCCCCAACCCATTTTCTTTAGAAAAGCTTTTAAAAAAAATTAATGTAAAATCCAACCAGACTCCCCCTTCTCTCTGCCCCACCCCCTCCAACTGGTCCAGACCAATGACATGATCATAGTGTATTGAGAAAGCTGTAGGTGAGAAATATAAATAATTGGTAAAAATGTATTACTTGCACAAATTTATTTCTTTTTTGGTCTAGAATCTAGATCTATTACACACTGAATTACATGACTGATTAAAACTAATTGATACAGTTACACTTCATATACGTTTTTTTTTTCTTTAATTTTTTTATATGTTTTTCTTCTTGTTGTATGTTTTGGTCGTTAGATAGATATATGTTATGCGGGCTGTGGGAATTAGTCGGAAAGAATAAGAAAGGTAAATCGGTTGAACGCCAAGTTTCCATATCAGCGTTGTTATTAACAATGAGAAACATTGTTAAATTAAGTCGAAATTGCGATAGGTTAAATATATATCAAACCTTGCATTATATGGGGCATTTGATATGATACTCTTCTTTATCTATGGGGGACGGTTAACGAGGGTGTTATGTACTCAGCACAACGACAAGCCGCCTTTACTTGCCCCAACGTAAATTAGCTACTTATTGAAGTAGAGTGATTCATAATCCGTTCGAAAGCCAAGCTCTTGGGCCTAATATTGTAACTCGTGTAGAATTAATGATAAAGTATTTGTATTTCAAAATATATATCAAAATCGAAAATCATAACAATGATCACAACAAATAACATTGTTATAAGAAATGAGAATAAATCAATAAAAAGGAAAGAAAATATTTTGTTGACAACTTACAAATTTAAGTCAAAGTGGGAATAGGATGAGAGTGATACATCGTCAAGGAATGGATTCAAAATGTGATTCAAAATATATGTCACTTTGGTAAAACAAAAGATATGATACCAATGAGACAGCACATTAAATGTTCTCGTTGCTCACTATCACTGCATATTGCTGTTGTCACAATTATTTTAAATATTTTATAGCTTGCTATGTTATCTCAGCAATTTTCAATGTTAGACTCTAAACACACACGCATACACACTTATGCTAACACTTTTACACGTACCAGGTTGATACACACACACACACATAAAATTATTGAAATTTCTTGAGCATTTAAGCTAAAGTCCATTATTTGCAAACTTAAATACAATAAAACAACACCATGTAATGCAAGCATTTGTAATAGTTACCTGCCTCTTATTCAAGAAGAAATCCCGTACAATGTATCAATTTACGAAACCAACCACACAAGTCTAAATTAGTTTTAAAAAAAAAAACTCTAGATCTTGTTTTAAATACTATTTGAACTGAAATTTATAAATAAACGAATAAGAAGACCGTCCAATAGGAATTTTTTTTAATTATTATAAGATTTGGTGTTGCAAACTATTTCACATGTCTACTAGATGAGTTAAATGTTTTTCTTTACGTTTATATTAACGCCAAAGCTTACATGCATAGATGTGAAACAGTGCGTAATAAAACACGAAATATAATCAATAAAACAAATACACCCAACACATAAACGTGATCAACTTGATTGAATAGATCTAAGTTTTCAACATAAACAAAAATAAAAGCTGCAACAACCCGCTTCAAATGTTTGATATGTGTGAATGTTATCCCTCTGCTTCGGCGGAGATTTATTTGTATCTATCTGGTCGAGCTACTTGTTTTGTTAGTCTCACTTAGTGAATCAAAACGCTCGACAGCCCCCACCCCCCCTGGTGGCGCTGGCACTACGTCACGCGGCAGACGAGCGGCTCCCTACCAGGGTACCACTTACGAGCGAGCCACTGATTTCTAGAACTACGCAACTCAAAACTGATTTGAACTCCAGCTCGTGTTTCCCCTTGTGTACTAGAATGTTCTGTGTATTCCCTGACTTCTAACTGTCCACGTTAAACCGACTTTTTATTTCAATTTTTCGTGTCTTTTTTACGTCTGGAACTCTGTAATATCGCTTGACTAGTTCGTAACTACGTTTTTATTTCGCCTATATTATGTAGAACAAAGTTTGGAAACTCGTTTTTAAAATAATCTCAACCTGTTATACCAACCAGCGCCTCAGGTTAACCTTAGAGAAGATCGACTGGAAGACGTGTGTATATATCTATATCTATCTTGTTCACAAAACCCAGACTAGATAGATAGATAGATAGATAGATAGTCTTACCAATTTAAATTTATTGTGTGTATAAGTTATTCACACTAAAATAGGAATTATGTTAAAAAAAGAAAGATTATAGTAGTAGTTGGGGAAAAAACAAAGTTGGGAAAATGCCTCCGAAGTTGTCCACTCTGGTATATTTTAATATTCAATGTTTTTATCATGAATATCAGAAGACATACAATATAAAGCTATCAGCTACCCCTAACGCGCATCTGTCTAGAGTATTGCCGATATTATTGTATTCTTGTACTCTTAGGTCGACTAACAGCATCTGGCTAGCATAATGATCCACCGCCTTAAATATGTATGGTAGGCGTATATCAGGTAACCATTAACGTTTAGTGTCATCACCGGGATTCAAGCTTAAAAGACAGTCGACAGATCACCTGTGATGCTGCAAAGGTCCAACAAACTAAATGCATGTGAAATCAATGAGGATGTGGTAATTTTCTGGTTCGCTATATCCAATACGTACTATTTGTTTATGTAAATGTTCTATTTGTTTATGTAAATGTTCTATTTTTTTCTATACAGTGTACCATTTGGTTTTATAAAATGCTCCATGACCATTTGTTCCTATATGTATATGTTTGGCATTTCCCCATTGCCTGTCTAATCACTTTCAATCAGGTACAAAGATAAGCAAGTTCCACAGAAGAAAGAAACTTAACAAAATTTCAAAAGCTAAATCCTCGTAAAATCTTCATTTACGTTTTATATAGAGCAGCTTGTAAAATAAAATAATATTATTATTATCAATCCATGGCTACTTATAGAACCAGCTGTGACCTACATTATCCAAATCCATTTGAGTTAGTGGGTGTCTAAGATGCTCAAATTATCTCTTGTAAAAGTCCTGGACAGAAATCCCGCAGATGTGCGCAATGTATGCATGTGATCATACAGGTCAAGCGCCTAATGGCTTCTCTGACCTGTCGTGACGGAGATCAGAACGTACGTGCAATGGTGTTGTCAGTCACACCTATGTGACTTGGTACCCGCTACATTATATGCAGGGTGCCATGGCGTTGACTTGTATAATGATGTTATGAAGTCAAGGTTAGGACTTTGCAAAATAGCATTAGACTGAGAAATAGATGAATACCTTAGTTTGGTGGCATTAGGATCCATTAGTGACTGTTCCATCTACTTTTTAAGATATTCACACAGGTCACAGAATTATGTATTGTCATGTATGTTAACCAACAACTTAAATTCTGCCAAGTCACGGGTTTTCCTGGTAGGCTCAGGCAACCCATTCCATGCTCTAATAGCATTAGGGAAGAATTAGGGTTAGTACAGACTGCTCCCTCCTAAGGTTTACTGGACATAATCGCCATTACTTCAGCAGCCTTTAGGCTTACTGTGATTGCTACATCCGAAGCTAATAATGTTTTCCTTTTTGCATCAAATGTAGCGCTAAATGAACCATGAACTCACCAGCTGCCACAAAGTTCTTGTGTAAAAACGAACCATTACGTCGACTTCTCTGATGGTTATTGAAAAGCTTTTTGAGAGCGACCATGTTGCCTTTGTGAGCGATTTTCTTTAGTATGTTATCACTGAAAATATTGATCGTATTAATGAAATTTACCTGGAATTGATCTTGTTGTAAGTTCCAGATTTTTATTCAATTTAGATTCTAGATATAGATTTAGATTAGATCTAAAGAGTTGTAAATTAGAAGTCTAGATCTAGTTCTAAATTTAGATGTCTTTATAATGAAAGTACCAATGATTGCATTGACCGCTGGCCAAAAGGCTAGAAAATGCAGCCGACGGTGTCAAAATTATATATGCAATACCCGGAGTGCGCCAAACATTTCTTTAAAATTATTTTTTTAAAGTTGTATAATGGAGCTATTGTATTTGGCAGAATTTAAGTCAATGGTTAACATGCATGATTAGATGCATGATGTGTAGGACGTAATTATCTTCGTTTTCAAAGTTATGTTTGTATTTTATAAGAAAATAATTTTTTTAAATGTATATTTTTGTGTTTTTCTTGTTTGTTTGTTTGTTTGTTTGTTTGTTTGTTTGTTGTTGTTTTTTTTGTGTTACAATCGAATCTGTGGGTGAATAAGTTTTTTTGAAAGTTAACTCTTTCTCTCCGTAATTATTTCCACACTTCAATGTAATTTTTTATTTTGCTCATTTGTGTTTCCCTACATTGTTATAGATTAAACTTCAATAACGTTTTTGTATGTGATCAGGAAATGCTATACAGGGTATTAGGTATATAATTATAGAAGAATTCTGAGCTTTTATATAACACAAATTAAAGTTTATAAAACCAAACATTAATTTAATCTAATTGATTCACATAAACTTAGATATCGTCAGTTAGGAGAGAAAGAGTCAAATGTGATGACACAATATCTGCCAGAGAATCTTGTTTAGAAGTCTCTCTTTTCGAAATAAAACACTTCCATTGTCCAATTAGAAATCATGAAAATATTGACCACAGTCGTGACCACACAATGTACTTAAATTTCAATAATAGATGAGATAAATTAGACATAAGAAGCTTGCAACATGTTAACCTAATTTCTTTCTTTATATCGTGTTAAGTTTGTTTTACATGTTACAGATCATTGTTTAGACTAGTTGAAGATAATCTACATAATAATCCAAACCTCGCTCTGGACGACGGGGGGTGGCAGAGGGATGAGTATGAACCCGGGACCATGGCGACGACCAAACGACAGTCCAGCGCGCAAACAACATGTCCAGGCAGCAATTTTCGCTAAAATGAGTTTGTCCAGCAGATAAGAAAGAACAAGAGCCGTCTTCTGGAAATATCTTTGCTTACTTTAAGCTTCTTTGTTACATTAGTTGTTACATATGATTATTTAGTTGTCTTGAAAAATGTATACATATTTGAAACTGTCATTTTGTGAGTATTTTTTTTTACATTTTAAAAGCTTCATTTATCCTAGCTAATATTACAAATTACTTTTATCTTATGTTCCCCTTTCAGACCTTGCAATCTTTATGGCAGATAATGTTAAGGTCATCTGTTTCTTTGGCCAACGGTTAACGAGTAGGGTGTCAAGTGGCCAGCACAACTACCTACCGCTTTTACTTTCCTCAAGTCAGGTACCCATTAGGGTTGAGTGGACACAGGGGCGCCCTAAAAATCCAGAAATTCAAAATCCCAGTCTTCGTTGAGATTCAAACCCAAGACCTCAGGTTCGGAAGCTAAGCGCTTAACCACTCAGCCACCGCGCACCACATTTCTCATGTAGCTAATATTAAAAACTTTTGAAATGTTTAGTCGGAGAACAGACACATTTGCTTGCTATGTGGAATTGCTGATTGATTTGTCTTTCGGCTTGAGTTTCATACTGTCGTCAGGATAATCTAACTTTGACCATCATCAGATCTACCATCCTAGGGGAGGGTTGGTTTAGGACGTAATAATCCTCAGTCCTGTAAGGACTTTCAATATATATACCGGTATATATATATAATAATAGGCTTGTCTTCGAATCCGAAGATTAGTGAGGAATACAGTGTTTCCTGTGGCTGTGCAGTCCCAGCTGTGACCTACATATTTTGCCACAACCAATGCAAGCAAAACCATTGTCCGCAGGTGGTCGGTTTAGATTCTCTTTTTGTTGTCTGCGTTTGTCCTCGGCGGAAGATTTTCTTTTGGTCTCAAATGTGTATCCCGCGACTTTCGTGAGTGACCTCCAGCTGTATCGTTCCGACGCCCTATGCAGCCAGGTGCTCTCTTCTATGTCAGCCAAGGAAAGTTGACGCCTAAGCCGGTTCCTAGGGGCGCCTCTGTTACGTCGACCACCCTTTAGCTCACCAAAAAAGACTGCCTTTGGCATACGTTCGTCTCCCATACGGGATACGTGCCCTGCCCAGCGTAGCTGTCGGACCATAAGATGTCCCTTTATACAGTCGGAACTGTCCATACCGGAGTTCGCAAGACATCGCTGTTTGTAGTGCGGTCCTGCCATCGTATGTCCGTGATGGAGCGCAAGCATCTTTGGTGAAAGCGCTCAAGAAGTCTTAGCTGTTTTCTATATAGTGTCCATGTCTCAGAGCCATATAGAAGGGTTGAGAGAACCACCGCCTGGTACACATTTATTTTTGTAGGTAGGCGGAGCGATTTGTTCTTCCAAACTCTCGCCTGAAGGCGTCCAAAAGTGCTACTGGCCCTGGCCAGACGGTTATCAACTTCCCTTGAAAGTGAGGCGTCATTTGACACTATGCTACCAAGAAATGTGAAGTGGTCTACCACGTTAAGGGGCTGTCCGTTTACTGTGTTCCTTGGGGCTGAGTATGTTTCATTGGGTGACTTCTGGAACATGACTTCTGTTTTCCCGAGGTTTATAGATAGACTGAAAGAGGCGGCAGCGTAGGCAAATTCGTTTACCGCGTTCTGGAGGTCATTTTCACTGTGAGCTAGCAGGGCGCAATCATCGGCATAGAGAAGCTCCTTTATGACCATCTCCTTTGTTTTTTTGTGGGATAGTAGACGTCGGAGATCAAACACGTTGCCGTCAGAACGAAACCGAATGTAGATGCCTTCATGCAATCGCTGCTTCATTTGACCCAGCATTACGCCAAAGAAGATATATATATATATATATAGAATAAATAGATTTTCGATTCGGCCGAATATCAATACAGAAATATGTTATAATTGTATTTATAAATAAATTGTTACAATTAACTCAAAATAGGTTTAATCTGTATATTTATTTATTTTTTTTTTTGTGGCTTTTCATTCTGTATTATTTACTGAAAATCATTTTTACAATACCTCTATTCAAGCCAAACATTCATGGAACATTCTGGTAGAGCTATGGTAGTGTGTCTCGAAAATGGCTCAATCGATTTTCTAAGAAATTTGACAGTTAATGTATATAGTTGGGAAATGAATTACCACAATAGGAAAAGTCTAGAATAAAAAGAAATTAATTTAAATTTCGCTAGAGAAGTAGAAAATATTCATCTTGACCTTAATACACGTATTCTAAATTTTTTTGCGTGTAGGCATTATTCATTGAGTCTTTTTTATGAGCGCAAAATAGTACTGAGAGATCTAGACCACATGCATCCACAGCAGCGTCTTATGAGGCCTGCAGACACCTAAAAATATTAAATGTGCCAGCATATTATAGAAAATTGAAAAATGAATATGCATGTGTATAAAATAAAAATTAAATATCAATATAAATTATTGAAACTTCTGATTCTTTTGACGAAGAGACTTTAAGTTTTAAAATCTTGAGCATGAGAGTTCGAAACTTAATAAAAATAAAACTAATAAAAATAATCTGTTTAATGCGTTTGTTGCAGTAAAATATTTTGTTTCTTCACTAGTCGATACGAGCTGATGACTTGGAGGTAAATAAAAGACTATGGTTACTGACTAACGAAGTAGCTAAATGCTCAATTAACACATTAAGATTTGTGGCGTAGAGTATTTTGATAATGAGTTCACTAAAATGGCCTCTCCTTAACAGGGACATAATTGTCTCGGTTCGTTTTATACTGTAAACATCCATTTATTTTACTTTCAAAAATATTTAATTTCTTTCATTTTTATCATAACGAGTTTTTCTGAATTGTAACTGAATCTTGTTTATTAAATAAACCAACAGAAAATGTAATGATGATTATGGAAAGCCTGAGTGGTGATCAGTGGTCATGGCAATAAGTCACACTGTAGACGCCTTGCTCTCCTGCTCTGTGCTTTCCTCTCTCGTTAGCGAAAGACATTGCTGTCCTGATGTCCCTCTCTGCCGACCTCCAGTGCTCGTGTCCTCTGTTTTGTCCTTTGCTTCTGTTGCCATTCCCGCTGCTAGCTGACCTGTGTCCACTGCTGTCTGACATAGGACTGACAGTGAAAATAAAAAGAGAAAACGATAAGTCACAGGATACTATCTGGAAGCGACAATACACTCTGATTTTTTACTGAAAAAAAAATGAATATTGCCTAAAAATGCGTGTACTTAACTATTTGGTTAAAAACGCCAATTTTTACTATCGGGATATTTAATGCGCCTGAGTCCACCCAGGGTACCTGACATCGGTTTGAAAAAGTAAAGGAAGCTGGCCATTTTGCCGGCCACATGACACACTCGTTAATCGTGGGCCACGGAAACAGATTATTTTTACATCATCTGCACCAAAGAATACAAGGCCTTTAAGAGGAGCTTAACCTATATATATATATATATATATATATATATATATATATATATATATATATATACATATATAAAGAGAGAGAGAGAGAGAGAGAAAGATAGAGAGAGAGAGATAAATAGATTTTTATGTTCTGTTGTTCTTATTTAATTTGCTAAGTGAACTAAAAATTTCTGTAGCACTCCTTTCTTAATTATTTTTAAACCGGAAGCAGACACATTTTGAACTTTAAATAGCTGATACACTTTGTTATCTCAAAACTGGACAATTGTGCATAACATAATTAGACGATCTCTATACAAAATCATAAGCTATCATTGGAAGCAGGACTATGTTGATGATATACGTTCTCTATACAGACATTATAAGCTGCCCAAATTAACAAGACCATGTCGATGGTATTCGACATCAATACAAACTTTATAAGCTGTCCATAGAAACAAGACTACGTCGATGAAATAATTGTAAAACTTGAAATCTGTGTTTGTTCATTTAGTAATGTTACGTTGCGGTGACCTTTAGGGTCTGACTGGACACTACTAGGATTGATTACTACGGACATAACCGCTGGGGAGAGAACTCTCACCTCACAACGCGCTGACCTTTGCCGGTGCTCTTTGTTTTGGCCTTGAGTCTCTTCCTTCTGTCTGCCAGCTCCTGATCCGTCACTGCCATGACGTCACGACCGGACCCAGGGTGGTCGCTGTCCTCAGAGTAACTAGACAGGGTGTCTCGGGCACTTGTGACCTAAATTGGTGGTTTGGGTAAACAACAGTATCAGAAAAAAAAAAGAAATATTTTTTAAGCGTAACTGTGACGTCTAGATGTTATATTTTTAAAGAAAGGTTGTTTGACGTAATTCACCGATAAACTTAACATTTGGCACACTTACCTAAGCAAGTCATCATAATTGTCATGTCTTCAAGGTCACGTCAACATGGTCACGTCATCATTGTCACGTAATTATTGTCACATCTTCGATATAGATGAGAAATATGTAGTCTTTTGTCTACCGGAGATTTTCGTCTATAAATTTCTAGCTATGTCGTGTCTCCGTTGTGCATGAAATAGGAAATGTTAATTATCTATGTAATTTAAAAGGAAAACTTTCAAATCCAACTTCTAAGCTCTATCGTTAGTAGCGATAAATAATTTTATTATTTAAATTTGGCAACGGGGACATTTTTTTAAAAGTAAAGCTCCCTTGACATTGTTAAGCATCTAAAATATATTTTAAAAATTCACAGTACACTATACAGTTTGTTTCGTAACATAATCTCTAATCTAAACTGACGTCATTTCCTGTCTGAATATAAATACGTGTTGGTTCTAGATAATTGCCTGCAAATAATATATATTTATATATATTATTTTCCTACTAGCAAATAAAGGCGCGGTGGCTGAGCGGTAAAGCGCTTGGCTTCTGAACCGGGGGGCCCGAGTTAAAATTCTGGTGGAGGCTTGGATTTTTATTTCATGATCCTTGGGCACCTCTGAGTCCACCCAGCTCTAATGGGTACCTGGCATTAGTTGGAGAGAAAACTAAAGCGGTTGGTCGTTGTGCTGGCCACATGACACCCTCGTTAACCGTAAACAACAGAATCAGATGACCTTTACATCATCTGTCCTATAGAGCACATGGAACTTTTTTGACTAGCAAAATAAAGTATTGACTGTCTATCGCAGTGTTTTCCAAACTGTGTTCCGCTTGGTCTGAATACGTCTTCCACCAAATGCTGAATTAATTAAATAGTAGAATCTCTCTAAAAAAAAAACAAGCAAAGTGTTTCGCCAAACACTCAGAATGTACAAAGTGTTCCGTCTTTGAAAAAGTTTGTGAAGCATTGGTGTATTGCGATCTATGGGGCAGATGATGCTAAGGTCATCTGTTTTTTTGTCCAACGGTTAACGAGCAGGGTGTTATGTGACCAGCACATCGACCAACCATCTTTACTTTTCCCAACTAAAGTCAGGTACCCATTAGTGTTGGGTGGACTCAGAGGCGCCCTTAAAATACCGAAATTCAAATCTCAGTCTTCACTGGGATTCGAACTCAGGACCTCAGGTTCGGAAGCCAAGCGCTTAACGATTCAGCCACAGTGTATGTGCTGGGTATAAAAGAGGAAAAGAAACGACTGACGGAGAGAAGTAGATTTGAATGAGTTTTGAGATCATCGTTACACAATCCTTTTACATCCTGTGACATAATTTGTATTTTTCTATATTTCTACACTGACATTAAAAGCCTTCGAATATTTGTAATGAAAATAATCAGTTTACTTTGCTCATTACAGAAGATGTCAAGCTTTTATTCAAATCTGAGTGTTCAGTTAATACATACGCATACAAGCAGGGCCGGTCCTAGCAATCGCGGGGCCCTATGCAAAACTGATTGCGCGGGGCCTAGTCTGTGTGGGAATAAGGATAATAAGTGAAAATTAAGATTTTGTAAAACAAAACAATTCGACTTTGGATTTTATTTATTCTTTACTAAGTTGAAAATTGCTATCTGTACTTTACGAAACCAATGGCATTTTTATATGCTAGTGACTATAAAAGTAAATAAAGTACTGGAACTTCCGATTAAGGTAAATATTCGCCCATTTGTTACATTTTATTACATGAAAACTGACAATGCCTTTTTTTCTTTTATCGCGCCTAGGATTGTCGTTTTCAGCAATGAATAACACTCACAAATGACAATTTTATATATTTTTCTGTAGACTTTTAGAGTTTTCAGGAGATTTTAATAAATTTAATAGATTTCCTCGAATTTTTCTTACATATTTTGCAATTTAATTATTACACCTTGAATCAGTGCGGGGCCTATGAAAGCGCGGGGCCCACTGCCACCACATAAGTTGCAGTGGCCTAAGACCGGCCCTGCATACAAGGTATGGTTGGATTAGCTGTATGGAGCCATACAATGTCTTGTTTGGAGACATTGCCTTTCTACTTTCAATTAATGTTTACATCAACTGACATACTCACTTGAAAAGTATAGATATCGGATTATGTTTCGTTGCTTCTTTACAAATAAGATAAACATTTAGTGTACATTGTGTTTGATAATTATCCAATGCCAGTGTACGCTTAGACCAATCTAGGCCAGGTCTATATCGTTTTAACTTTTAACGAATGCACTTGTTTAAACTAACATGACCGCCAAGTTTTATTGCCTTGAAGGTTTTCTCCCCTCTAAAAGTTTAGACAGGTTGGTACTTCACACAATTACATTGTGACTCAAATTGTATGTGACCTCATTTCCACGACCTACTAACTGAGGTCAAAGTCTAAATAAGTCAATTCGTATGGAGCCAGTTGATTGTGCAAAGTGGTTTACAGGATGCTAGTGATAATCGCACATGTTCCAGCTTATATTAGGAAGCTGCTCTATTTTAATAAATCTACTATAGTTACCGAAATTCATAAGAAATTTTAATTCTAAAATGTTTAAATATTTCCTTTTTAAACATATCAGTATTTAAGAATATTTAAATCGATTGTATGACTTATTACAGCATATGACTGAAATGACTAGAAGAGACAAGTAAGGGAGAAAGGAGTAATTGGGCGGCATGTCAGCAGGGCCGGCCTTTGGAGCATCATACATCAACCTTCTTTCTAACAATTCTTCTCTAACTTTAGCAGGCTAAATTTCATCCTGAAGCTCTTTTCTTTCCACATGTCCAGGGCTTACTGCCTAACCGTGGCCCCAGGGTGGAAACGGTCGGGGGTGGGCTAGGCCAAATGGACAGCGAAACAAGGCTCCTGTGGGAGTGCCTAAGGGGGTGCGTGAGCATCGCCATTGCACTGTGTCTAACAAAAGAGAATGCACCACTGTGTGTAGTATAACAGCATAAGAATGCGCTGCATAAACGGAATAAAAATAATAATTGGCGTCTACTTGACAGATTCTAACTACGTGATGTTTTATTTTCTTGATTTTTTTTTACAATTAGTTATGTACACTTCCATATATATTTTTTTTAAAAATCTTGACGTTTTAAGAATTTACCCATAAATTTTTGTCACTAGAGATCGTTCAGGCGTTTCAAATAATCTAATGACGCTTTTCTCACCATTTATCAACATGTCAGTATTACTATTTAAATTACAAAAACCCATACTGGTAAGAGGACACCTTCTTTGAGAAACAATTCTAAATATTTTTTTTTTATCTTACCTGATTTTGATTCTCAATCTCTTTGATCTTTCTCCGAACCTCCCCGCCACTCTTCGCGTTGCTGCCAATTTTCCCTCTCTTCCTTCCCGACCTTTCTCTCCTCTCCAGGTCCTCTTCCTCGTCCATCGACAGGTCCTCTTTCTCATTTCTTCGAGTGAATTTGTGGGGTTTCCCTTCTGGCTCCACGTCACTTGACCTCCTGTGTGTCCCGATGTGATGTTTGGTGAGTTTAGGAGTTGGAGTTTTCAAGGACCTTCTGTCTGGCTCTTGGCTGGGGGTGTAAAAACACATCATTTACTTTTCAACTAAAAATAAAATTAATATTTATTTTATTAATTAAGGTTTTCGCGTATCCTAATGTTAGGGGAAGTTGTTGCTTCTGTTAAGGAGGTTGTTATTGGTAGTCTCGAGCTCTTCATATGATTATATAAAATAATTACAACCTCAACAGATTAATATTGTTATGCCACGATTAGGATTTAGTCATTCCTATCGGTAATAGGGGAAAGTTTTTACTTAGTAACGAGGTCGTGATAGTTATTTAAAAAAAAGGTAAGAACGCTTTTGGAGTCGATATAAAAAGGACGATTTGTTCACAACGTAAGATACAAAGCATTTTATAGACGGCTAAAAGTAGATGATATTCGACGGTACCCTACTTGATTATTAAACGTATTTGATGTTCTACACTTGCGTCGACTAGTTTTATCGAGTGTTGGCCTTTGGATTTATTTGTATTTCAAGTACTTGTCACCGCAAATAATACACAAGTAATACGGCTTCTTTAGCACTATTACAATTTATTCAAACACACGTCAGATCTGGGAAAAAAACACACCCTTGCCTAAGCGCTACAATAAGTATTCCTTGTCGTTAGTCTTGTCTCCAAGCTATTTCCATTCTAAGTTTTTAATGTATCGATGCGTCACTTAGGAAATACCCCATTAGTCCCAACTTCTACGCTTAGAACTATTTAGTCTTTACACTACATATATCTTTTGACCTTCATGTCTCTGTCCGAGTTAATACTTGATATAGACCAGGGGTCTCAAACACGCGGCCCGCGGGCCGCATGCGGCCCGCGAAGCTATTTTGTGCGGCCCGCGACCACGTCCCCGAATTTAAAAAAAATTAAAATAGATAGAATTTATAATGACCACATATAAGCCATGAAATGATTTACAACTGCACAAATCAATAAATGAGGTGTCACTGTCGCTTAGGCTTTCAGCAGAAGCTGGGTGAACGGTGGCCTGATTCTAACCGCTGGACCTTTTGCAGCCATACACTGCATTCTGCACCAAGAAGCACTTTGTGGAAAATTCTACAAGCGAAGAATCTGTGGCAAAAGTCTACAAATGAAGAACGTGCTGGATGTTGTCGTGAAGACGATGAACTTCATACGTGCACGGGGTCTCAACCACAGACAGTTTGTGTCATTTCTAGCTGATTCAGAAACGGAATACGGAGAGTTGCTGTATCATGCGAAAGTCAGATGGTTGAGTCGTGGAAAAGTGCTACAGAGATATTTTGAACTCAGGTGGGAAATAGCATTGTTCATGGCAATGAAAGACAGAGAGATACCTCAGCTCGGTGACCCAATGTTTTTGTCGGATCTTGCTGACATCACGCAACATCTCAATGCACTCAATTCACAACTACAGGGCACAAAGAAGTTGATTACCGTGATGTTTGACCGCATCAAATCATTCAGATGCAAGCTGACTTTGTGGGCCACTCATCTGGCAGATGGAAACCTCGATCATTTCTCTTTTCTACAGAGAATAACGGTTGAACCACAGCGCCTGAAAGACTACGTAGACATCCTCTCCAGACTACTTTCAGCAATTCACAGCTCTCGAATCACAATTTTTCCTTGCTGCCACTCCGTTCACAGTTGACTTGAAAAACGTTCCAGAGGAAGTCCAGATGGAACTACTGGACCAGCAGTGTGCCACTATTCTGAAGCAAAAATACGCTGATGCTGGCATTCCAGATTTCTACCAGTTTCATCCCAGAGATAAGTTTCCAAACTTATTCTGCGCAGCTGCTAGAATTCTAGCGATGTTTGGGAGTATGTACGTTTGTGAACAGTTTTTCTCCAGATTGAAGGTCAACAAAACAGCATTACGATCAAGACTGACTGATGAGCATGTGAGAGCAACCTTGCGGCTTGCCACTATAAGCGGCTTCAGGCCTAACGTCGATGTTCTGGTCTCTGCCAAACGCTGAGTGGACAGAAACATGAGTAACGAGCCATCTGCAGTAGGCCTAGTAATTAATTTTTTAAATATTTTTTTTTTTTTGGAAACTACAGTTTCTGATTTTTTAATTAGTGACAGAGACAAAGTCAGCTTATTTTAGTATACTAAACTGCCAGTGCATATAATAAACTACTTTAAATGTAACTAATAATTATACAAACTTTATTTTAGCATTGACATTAGTGTTCGTAAAATTTAATGAAAAAACATTCTCTTTCGCGGTGCGGCCCGCTGACTGGTTGTTACTTTCCAGTGCGGCCCACATGCTGATATGAGTTTGAGACCCCTGATATAGACAATCGTAAGATGAAATTTCATTCGAAAAAAAAAAAAAAAGAAAAAAAGAAATGAGTAAACGATTATGGAATGAAATAATACTCAAGACATAAATTAAACATTTTTGGGCCCTAATTGACATTTTTACATCTTCAATGACAACATCCATGACATTTCTGATGGTTTGCAGAGATTAGCTAAATATTGGGATAACTTGTCATTATCTTCATTTTACTAGGGTTGGCGTTAGGTATTCCCTGGAAAATGAAGTCTGTTTTATTGTTAAAACAACTCTATACCTTGTGATTCAGTGTTTCCATGGCCCGTTAGAGAGAGGCTACATATGGCTTCAAGCTATCAGTAAAACAAACGTATAGCTCTATTAGAAATTAGATATTAACATTGTGCTTTCTCTACGGATAGCACAATAAATCAGATCTCATAAAAAGGAAGCGTTTTGCTGTGAAATTGAATTGGAACTATTTGTTCATACAAACAGTGACGTCACTAGTGGGGGGGTGCGGGGGAAGCGGTCCGCACCAGGATGACAACCGACATGGGGTGACACCCAAGTGTAAAAAGGCACTTTTCCAAACAAAAAATAATTTTAAAATACCAACTTTAAAATGTGACAGAAGCAAAATCATAAAGTTTAGAAATAATTGAATAAAATTATGCTAAAGGGGGAAAACATCAATAGCAAGATTTTCTTCTCCGTTAAATAGTGGGGATGTCCACAAAGAGAAACTCGAGAGAAGACTGAAGAACATTTATCAGGCTTTCAAATTAGGAACATTTTGGCAGCGGACTCTTGCTTCAAGAAATTGACTGGGACGTCATTGCTATGATTGACGTATAGATGAGAAAACACCGGAACATCTTGTACTTAGAGATTGCTTACTATCGCATAGCAAAGAAAATGTTGGTATATGGTTGTGACTTTTCATTGAATAATGAATTTTCTTTTCTTGGGATTGAAATAATAACTAATACGATCGCAAGTCAGCGATGAAAAAAAAAGTTACTTTCCAAGCTTGTACCAAAAATATATATAATTGTTTTAGCAAACCACTACAGGGATATACTTATCAGAGATGAGCGACATAAAAGCTGCAAGGTACTCTGGTATCTTGTATTACAGCACACCTAAGATAGATCTCTGGAGTTCTAAGATGTATTAACAGTAGCAATGGTATTGTTGAAATAACAGAAATGTAGGATATTCTTCTTAATGTGGGCCAAATCTGGTGTATCATTTCTGATAATTTAAAACGCCTAAAAAGAGATGGGCTAAACGTATCGATATGATGAGCTCAGGGACATGGTAATGCAGCTACAATGTCAAGGATTCACGAAGAAGTGCATGCAGTAATAAATGAACAGAAAAGAAACTTAAATGGCTGTGTACACCGTTTACTTAAGCTATGTGGTCTAAATTCTTAATCGGAAAATATGTTATAATTATATTTTCTTGGTTCTCTAGAAAAAGGGTTTTCTTTCTTTGCCGCTAATACTAATAGATGGGATAATATAATTAATGATAGCGTGTTATATCAACAACTCGCTCGTGTGCTCATGGTGTTGCTGTTAGACCCGTGAAAGAAAGATTTTATGAAAGTGTGACGGCGAAAATCTTTGCCGTCTCTCTGAAAATACAAACACTAGAGACGCAGCGCAAAGACGCTTGCCAGCTGTCTTTGAATACATGCATAACTTTCATTGCTTGACTTTCGTATTGGCAGATGTAGGCCTACTCAAAAACGTAAACTAAACACATGAGTACCTTCAAATTAAAGTGTTAATTATTTTCAAAGTGGTGGCTAAGCTCGAGCACTTAAACATTTACTCTACGAAAAATGTGAAAAGTTAGCTCAAAATGTTATTGATCTAACTTTTCTCAAATCAACTTTGCATGTTAATGCAAAAGAAATATAGGTTTTAACAATATGAAAATATCAGGAAAGTATTCTTAAGATTCACTATTCAAATACAGAGCAAGAAGTTAATACTGAGTGCATCAATCTCTTTTATATTGGGCCTGACGGCAAGATATGTGTACAGAAATACTAAAACTAGAATACTAGAATGCAGCAAAGTTTTGAAAGACGACAACGAATCTCTACAAACCTTTGAATGAAACCTTTAACTGTTTCTTGACAAATGCAAGTTTACATGGCGTCATGTGAAAAGAAGCTTTGCAAAATGAAATTTAACTAACATCGTTCTCTCATTAAAACATAGACTAACAACGTTCTCTCATTAAAACATAGACTAACAACGTTCTCTCATTAAAACATTAACTAACAACGTTCTCTCA
>JADKLZ010074471.1:0-21028 GCA_021533235.1 Biomphalaria straminea | reverse complement strand
TTCTTTTACATGACAACACAGGAATAAAAAAAAACAATCACTTAATTAACTATTGGTGATTACATATTTTGTTTGGTATCTCAAACAAGGGAAAGAAATGGTACATGACTGAAGTGGTAATATAAGCTGAATTAGTTCTTTGTATAGATTTTCGCTCTAAACATAAAAAGCAACAATATATAAAATACAACTTCTTTAGTCATAAGTACCTCACTAGCAGAGTGGTTAGCACGTTGGCCCAAGGAGGCATGAGGCACGAGTTCGAATTCAGGTCGTTCCCCAACCCATTTTCTTTAGAAAAACTTTTTAAAAAAAATTTATGTAAAATCCAACCAGACGCCCCTTCTTTCTGCCCCAACCCCTCCAACTGGCCCAGACCAATAATACAATCAGAGCGTATTGAGAGGGCTGTAGGTGAGAATTCTGCTGCTTGCCAGAAGTTCGGCTTAAACATCAGTCAGAGCAAGACTAAGATACTTGTACAAAACACTAATGCTGCACCTCAAATAAGCATTAATGGCCAACCACTAGAGATCGTAGACAACTTTTGTTACCTTGGCTCCATCATATCCAACAACATTCTACTGGATAATGCCATTAACAACAGGATAGCCAAGGCAATGGCCACCATGTCACGGTTGCAGAAAAGAGTCTGGGACAACATATTGCTGTCTAACAGCACTAAAGCTCTAGTCTACAGGACCTGTGTATTGAACACCTTGCTATACGGAAGTGAAACGTGGTCAACCTACTCATGGCAGGAAAAAAAGCTGAATGTCTTCCACCTCCGATGCCTAAGGCGGATCTTTAAAATAAGGTGGCAAGATAAGATAACCAACGAGGAAGTGCTACGAAGAGCAGGTTGTCATGACATCCGCTCTGTTATCAGCAGCAGACGCCTTGGCTGGCTTGGCCACGTTCGTAGAATGCCAGTAGGTCGACTCCCACAGGATATTCTGTATGGCGATCTAATAGAAGGCAGAAGAGCCGCTGGTCGCCCACTCTTACGTTATACAGATGTATGCAAACGGGACATGAAGCTCTTTAAGATCGACACCAGCAACTGGGAAGAGGTGGCACAAGATAGATACAATTGGAGAGAGAGCATAAAGAGGGGGTCTTTGATTGCAGATGCCATACACAACAGAAGCAGAAAGAAGGGTGAAAGTGCAACGGCGCCTGGTGACTACATATGCCCAACCTGCGATCGCAGCTGTGTATCAAGGATCGTCCGCTTTAGTCACACAAGAGCTTGCAAGGGGAAAATATAATCTCTAGAGACGTAAAATGCCACAGAGGTGAGAAATATAAATAATTGGTAAACATTTATTACTTGCACAAATTTATTTATTTTTTTGGTCTAGAATCTAGATCTATTACACATTTAATTACATGACTGATTAAAACTAATTGATATATTTACACTTCATATATTTTTTTTCTTTAATTATTTTTTTTATGTTTTTCTTCCTGTTGTATGTTTTGGTTGTTAGATAGATGTATGTTATGCAGACTGTGGGAATTGGTCGGAAAGAATAAGAAAGGTAAATCGGTTGAACGCCAAGTTTCCATATCAGCGTTGTTATTAACAATGAGAAACATTGTTAAATTAAGTCGAAATTGCGATAGGTTAAATATATATCAAACCTTGCATTGTATGGGGCATTTGATATGATACTCTTCTTTTTCTATGGGGGACGGTTAACGAGGGTGTTATGTACTCAACACAACGACAAGCCACCTTTACTTGCCCCAACGTAAATTAGCTACTTATTGAAGTAGAGTGAATCAGAATCCGTTCGAAAGCCAAGCTGTTGGGCCTAATATTGTAACTCGTGTAGAATTAATGATAAAGTATTTGTATTTCAAAATGTATATCAAAATCGCAAATCATAACAATGATCACAACAAATAACATTGTTATAAGAAATGGGAATAAATCAATAAAAAGGAAAGAAAATATTTTGTTGACAACTTTAGAAATTTAAGTCAAAGTGGGAATTGGATGAGAGTGATACATCGTCAAGGAATGGATTCAAAATGTGATACAAAATATATGTCACTTTGGTAAAACAAAAGATATGATACCAATGAGACAGCACATTAAATGTTCTCGTTGCTCACTATCACTGCATATTGCTGTTGTCACAATTATTTTAAATATTTTATAGCTTGCTATGTTATCTCAGCAATTTTCAATGTTAGACTCTAAACACACACGCATACACACTTATGCTAACACTTTTACACGTACCAGGTTGATACACACACACACACATAAAATTATTGAAATTTCTTGAGCATTTAAGCTAAAGTCCATTATTTGCAAACTTAAATACAATAAAACAACACCATGTAATGCAAGCATTTGTAATAGTTACCTGCCTCTTATTCAAGAAGAAATCCCGTACAATGTATCAATTTACGAAACCAACCACACAAGTCTAAATTAGTTTTAAAAAAAAAAACTCTAGATCTTGTTTTAAATACTATTTGAACTGAAATTTATAAATAAACGAATAAGAAGACCGTCCAATAGGATCTTTTAAAATTACCGTAAGATTCAGTTCTAGAAACTATTTCTCGTGTACTAGATCAGTTAAATGTTTTCCTTTACGTTTATATTAACGCTAAAGCTTACATGCATAGATGTGAAACAGTGCGTAATGAAACACGAAATATAATCAATAAAACAAATACACCCAACACATAAACGTGATCAACTTGATTGAATAGATCTAAGTTTTCAACAAAAACAAAAATAAAAGCTGCAACAACCCGCTTGAAATGTTTGATATGTGTGAATGTTATCCCTCTGCTTCGGCGGAGATTTATTTGTATCTGGTCGAGCTACTTGTTTTGTTAGTCTCACTTAGTGAATCAAAACGCTCGACACCCCCCACCCCCCCTGGTGGCGCTGGCACTACGTCACGCGGCAGACGAGCGGCTCCCTACCAGGGTACCACTTACGAGCGAGCCACTGATTTCTAGAACTACGCAACTCAAAACTGATTTGAACTCCAGCTCGTGTTTCCCCTTGTGTACTAGAATGTTCTGTCTATTTCTTGACTTCTATCTGTCCACGTTAAACCGACTTTTTAGTTCAAGTTTTCGTGTTTTTTTACGTTTGGAACTCTGTAATATCGCTTGACTAGTTCGTAACTACGTTTTTATTTCGCCTTTATTATGTAGAACAAAGTTTGGAAACTCGTTTTTAAAATAATCTCAACCTGTTATACCAACCAGCGCCTCAGGTTAACCTTAGAGAAGATCGACTGGAAGACGTGTGTATATATCTATATCTATCTTGTTCACAAAACCCAGACTAGATAGATAGATAGATAGATAGATAGTCTTACCAATTTAAATTTATTGTGTGTATAAGTTATTCACACTAAAATAGGAATTATGTTAAAAAAAGAAAGATTATAGTAGTAGTTGGGGAAAAAACAAAGTTGGGAAAATGCCTCCGAAGTTGTCCACTCTGGTATATTTTAACATTCAATGTTTTTATCATGAATATCAGAAGACATACAATATAAAGCTATCAGCTACCCCTAACGCGCATCTGTCTAGAGTATTGCCGATATTATTGTATTCTTGTACTCTTAGGTCGACTAACAGCATCTGGCTAGCATAATGATCCACCGCCTTAAATATGTATGGTAGGCGTATATCAGGTAACCATTAACGTTTAGTGTAATCACCGGGATTCAAGCTTAAAAGACAGTCGACAGATCACCTGTGATGCTGCAAAGGTCCAACAAACTAAATGCATGTGAAATGAATGAGGATGTGGTAATTTTCTGGTTCGCTATATCCAATATGTACTATTTGTTTATGTAAATGTTCTATTTGTTTTGTAAATGTTCTATTTGTTTCTATACAGTGTACCATTTGGTTTTATAAAATGCTCCATGACCATTTGTTCCTATATGTATATGTTTTGCATTTCCCCATTGCCTATCTAATCACTTTCAATCAGGTACAACGATAAGCAAGTTCCACAGAAGAAAGAAACTTAACAAAATTTCAAAATCTAAATCCTCGTAAAATCTTTATTTACGTTTTATATAGAGCAGCTTGTAAAATAAAATAATATTATTATTATCAATCCATGGCTACTTATAGAACAAGCTGTGACCTACATTATCCAAATCCATTTGAGTTAGTGGGTGTCTAAGATGCTCAAATTATCTCTTGTAAAAGTCCTGGACAGAAATCCCGCAGATGTGCGCAATGTATGCATGTCATCATACAGGTCAAGCGCCTAATGGCTTCTCTGACCTGTCGAGACGGAGATCAGAACGTACGTGCCATGGTGTTATCAGTCACACCTATGTGACTTGGTACCCGCTACATTATATGCAGGGTGCCATGGCGTTGACTTGTATAATGATGTTATGAAGTCAAGCCTTCAAGGTTAGGACTTTGCAAGACTGAGAGATAGATGAATACCTTAGTTTGGTGGCATTAGGATCCATTAGTGACTGTTCCATCTACTTTTTAAGATATTCACACAGAATTATGTATTGTCATGTATGTTAACCAACAACTTAAATTCTGCCAAGTCACGGGTTTTCCTGGTAGGCTCAGGCAACCCATTCCATGCTCTAATAGCATTAGGGAAGAATTAGGGTTAGTACAGACTGCTCCCTCCTAAGGTTTACTGGACATAATCGCCATTACTTCAGCAGCCTTTAGGCCTACTGTGATTGCTACATCCGAAGCTAATAATGTTTTCCTTTTTGCATCAAATGTAGCGCTAAATGAACCATGAACTCACCAGCTGCCACAAAGTTCTTGTGTAAAAACGAACCATTACGTCGACTTTTCTGATGGTTATTGAAAAGCTTTCTGAGAGCGACCATGTTGCCTTTGTGAGCGATTTTCGTTAGTATGTTATCACTGAAAATATTGATCGTATTAATGAAATTTACCTGGAATTGATCTTGTTGTAAGATCCAGATTTTTATTCAATTTAGATTCTAGGTATAGATATAGATTACATCTAAAGAGTTGTAAATTAGAAGTCTAGATCTAGTTCTAAATTTAGATGTCTTTATAATGAAAGTACCAATGATTGCATTGACCGCTGGCCAAAAGGCTAGAAAATGCAGCCGACGGTGTCAAAATTATATATGCGATACCCGGAGTGCGCCAAACATTTTTTTAAAATTATTTTTTTTAAGTTGTATAATGGAGCTATTGTATTTGGCAGAATTTAAGTCATTGGTTAACATGCATGATTAGATGCATGACGCGTAGGACGTAATTATCTTCGTTTTTAAAGTTATGTTTGTATTTTATAAGAAACGAATTGTTTTTAAATGTATATTTTTGTGTTTTTTTTATTTATTTGTTTGTTTGTTTGTTGTTGTTTTTTTGTGTTACAATCGAATCCGTGGGTGAATAAGTTTTTTTGAATGTTAACTCTTTGTCTCCGTAATTATTTCCACACTTCAATGTAATTTTTTATTTTGCTCATTTGTGTTTCGCTACATTGTTATGATTAAACTTCAATAACGTTTTTGTATGTGATCAGGAAATGCTATATAGGGTATTAGGTATATAATTATAGAAGAATTATGAGCTTTTATATAACACAAATTAAAGTTTATAAAACCAAACATTAATTTAATCTAATTGAGTCATAGTAACTTAGATATCGTCAGTTAGGAGAGAAAGAGTCAAATGTGATGACACAATATCTGCCAGAGAATCTTGTTTAGAAGTCTCTCTTTTCGAAATAAAACACTTCCATTGTCCAAGTAGAAATCATGAAAATATTGACCACAGTCGTGACCACACAATGTACTTAAATTTCAATAATAGATGAGATAAATTAGACATAAGAAGCTTGCAACATGTTCATGTAATTTCGTTCTTTATATCGTGTTAAGTTTGTTTTCCATGTATCAGGTCTTTGTTTAGACTAGTTGAAGATAATCTACATAATAATCCAAACCTCGCTCTGGACGACGGGGGGTGGCAGAGGGATGAGTATGAACCCGGGACCATGGCGACGACCAAACGACAGTCCAGCGCGCAAACAACATGTCCAGGCAGCAATTTTCGCTAAAATGAGTTTGTCCAGAAGATAAGAAAGAACACGAGCCGTCTATTGGAAATATCTTTGCTTACGTTAAAATTCTTTGTGACATTAGTTGTTACTTATGATTATTTAGTTGTCTTGAAAAATTTAAACATATTTGAAACTGTCATTTTGTGAGTATTTTTTTTAACATTTTAAAAGCTTCATTTATCCTAGCTAATATTAAAAACTTCATTTATCTTATGTTCCACTTTCAGACCTTGCAATCTAAATGGCAGATGATGTTAAGATAATCTGTTTCTTTGGCCAACGGTTAACGAGCAGGGTGTCAAGTGGCCAGCACAACGACCTACCGCTTTTACTTTCCTCAACTCAAGTCAGGTACCCATTAGGGTTGAGTGGACTCAGGGGCCCCCCGAAAAATCCAGAAATTCAAAATCCCAGTCTTCGTTGAGATTCAAACCCAAGACCTCAGGTTCGGAAGCTAAGCGCTTAACCACTCAGCAACCGCGCACCACATTTCTCATGTAGCTAATATTAAAAACTTTTGAAATGTTTAGTCGGAGAACAGACACATTTGCTTGCTATGTGGTATTGCTGATTGATTTGTCTTTCGGCTTGAGTTTCATACTGTCGTCAGGATAATCTAACCTTGACCACCATCAGATCTACCATCCTAGGGGAGGGTTGGTTTAGGACGTAATAATCCTCAGTCCTGTAAGGACTTTCAATATATATACCGGTATATATATATAATAATAGGCTTGTCTTCGAATCCGAAGATTAGTGAGGAATACAGTGTTTCCTGTGGCTGTGCAGTCCCAGCTGTGACCTACATATTTTGCCACAACCAATGCAAGCAAAACCATTGTCCGCAGGTGGTCGGTTTAGATTCTCTTTTTGTTGTCTGCGTTTGTCCTCGGCGGAAGATTTTCTTTTGGTCTCAAATGTGTATCCCGCGACTTTCGTGAGTGACCTCCAGCTGTATCGTTCCGACGCCCTATGCAGCCAGGTGCTCTCTTCTATGTCAGCCAAGGAAAGTTGACGCCTAAGCCGGTTCCTAGGGGCGCCTCTGTTACGTCGACCACCCTTTAGCTCACCAAAAAAGACTGCCTTTGGCATACGTTCGTCTCCCATACGGGATACGTGCCCTGCCCAGCGTAGCTGTCGGACCATAAGATGTCCCTTTATACAGTCGGAACTGTCCATACCGGAGTTCGCAAGACATCGCTGTTTGTAGTGCGGTCCTGCCATCGTATGTCCGTGATGGAGCGCAAGCATCTTTGGTGAAAGCGCTCAAGAAGTCTTAGCTGTTTTCTATATAGTGTCCATGTCTCAGAGCCATATAGAAGGGTTGAGAGAACCACCGCCTGGTACACATTTATTTTTGTAGGTAGGCGGAGCGATTTGTTCTTCCAAACTCTCGCCTGAAGGCGTCCAAAAGTGCTACTGGCCCTGGCCAGACGGTTATCAACTTCCCTTGAAAGTGAGGCGTCATTTGACACTATGCTACCAAGAAATGTGAAGTGGTCTACCACGTTAAGGGGCTGTCCGTTTACTGTGTTCCTTGGGGCTGAGTATGTTTCATTGGGTGACTTCTGGAACATGACTTCTGTTTTCCCGAGGTTTATAGATAGACTGAAAGAGGCGGCAGCGTAGGCAAATTCGTTTACCGCGTTCTGGAGGTCATTTTCACTGTGAGCTAGCAGGGCGCAATCATCGGCATAGAGAAGCTCCTTTATGACCATCTCCTTTGTTTTTTTGTGGGATAGTAGACGTCGGAGATCAAACACGTTGCCGTCAGAACGAAACCGAATGTAGATGCCTTCATGCAATCGCTGCTTCATTTGACCCAGCATTACGCCAAAGAAGATATATATATATATATATAGAATAAATAGATTTTCGATTCGGCCGAATATCAATACAGAAATATGTTATAATTGTATTTATAAATAAATTGTTACAATTAACTCAAAATAGGTTTAATCTGTATACTTATTTATTTTTTTTTTTTTGTGGCTTTTCATTCTGTATTATTTACTGAAAATCATTTTTACAATATCTCTATTCAAGCCAAACATTCATGGAACATTCTGGTAGAGCTATGGTAGTGTGTCTCGAAAATGGCTCAATCGATTTTCTAAGAAATTTGACAGTTAATGTATATAATTGGGAAATGAATTACCACAATAGGAAAAGTCTAGAATAAAAAGAAATTAATTTAAATTTCGCTAGAGAAGTAGAAAATATTCATCTTGACCTTAATATACGTATTCTAAGATTTTTTGCGTGTAGGCATTATTCATTGAGTCTTTTTTATGAGCGCAAAATAGTACTGAGAGATCTAGACCACATGCATCCACAGCAGCGTCTTATGAGGCCTGCTGACACCTAAAAATATTAAATGTACCAGTATATTATAGAAAATTGAAAAATGAATATGCATGTGTATAAAATAAAAATTAAATATCAATATAAATTATTGAAACTTCTGATTCTTTTGACGAAGAGGCTTTAAGTTTTAAAATCTTGAGCATGAGAGTTCGAAACTTAATAAAAATAAAACTAATAAAAATAATCTGTTTAATGCGTTTGTTGCAGTAAAATATTTTGTTTCTTCACTAACCGATACGAGTTGATGACTTGGAGGTAAATAAAAGACTATGGTTACTGACTAACGAAGTAGCTAAATGCTCAATTAACACATAAGGATTTGTGGCGTAGAGTATTTTGATAATGAATTCACTAAAATGGCCTCTCCTTAACAGGGGCATAATTGTCTCGGTTCGTTTTATACTGTAAACATCCATTTATTTTACTTTCAAAAATATTTAATTTCTTTCATTTTTATCATAACGAGTATTTCTAAATTGTAACTGAATCTTGTTTATTAAATAAACCAACAGAAAATGTAATGATGATTATGGAAAGCCTGAGTGGTGATCAGTGGTCATGGCAATAAGTCACACTGTAGACGCCTTGCTCTCCTGCTCTGTGCTTTCCTCTCTCGTTAGCGAAAGACATCGCTGTCCTGATGTCCCTCTCTGCCGACCTCCAGTGCTCGTGTCCTCTGTTTTGTCCTTTGCTTCTGTTGCCATTCCCGCTGCTAGCTGACCTGTGTCCACTGCTGTCTGACATAGGACTGACAGTGAAAATAAAAAGAGAAAACGATAAGTCACAGGATACTATCTGGAAGCGACAATACACTCTGATTTTTTACTGAAAAAAAAATGAATATTGCCTAAAAATGCGTGTACTTAACTATTTGGTTAAAAACGCCAATTTTTACTATCGGGATATTTAATGCGCCTGAGTCCACCCAGGGTACCTGACATCGGTTTGAAAAAGTAAAGGAAGCTGGCCATTTTGCCGGCCACATGACACACTCGTTAATCGTGGGCCACGGAAACAGATTATTTTTACATCATCTGCACCAAAGAATACAAGGCCTTTAAGAGGAGCTTAACCTATATATATATATATATATATATATATATATATATATATATATATATATATACATATATAAAGAGAGAGAGAGAGAGAGAGAAAGATAGAGAGAGAGAGATAAATAGATTTTTATGTTCTGTTGTTCTTATTTAATTTGCTAAGTGAACTAAAAATTTCTGTAGCACTCCTTTCTTAATTATTTTTAAACCGGAAGCAGACACATTTTGAACTTTAAATAGCTGATACACTTTGTTATCTCAAAACTGGACAATTGTGCATAACATAATTAGACGATCTCTATACAAAATCATAAGCTATCATTGGAAGCAGGACTATGTTGATGATATACGTTCTCTATACAGACATTATAAGCTGCCCAAATTAACAAGACCATGTCGATGGTATTCGACATCAATACAAACTTTATAAGCTGTCCATAGAAACAAGACTACGTCGATGAAATAATTGTAAAACTTGAAATCTGTGTTTGTTCATTTAGTAATGTTACGTTGCGGTGACCTTTAGGGTCTGACTGGACACTACTAGGATTGATTACTACGGACATAACCGCTGGGGAGAGAACTCTCACCTCACAACGCGCTGACCTTTGCCGGTGCTCTTTGTTTTGGCCTTGAGTCTCTTCCTTCTGTCTGCCAGCTCCTGATCCGTCACTGCCATGACGTCACGACCGGACCCAGGGTGGTCGCTGTCCTCAGAGTAACTAGACAGGGTGTCTCGGGCACTTGTGACCTAAATTGGTGGTTTGGGTAAACAACAGTATCAGAAAAAAAAAAGAAATATTTTTTAAGCGTAACTGTGACGTCTAGATGTTATATTTTTAAAGAAAGGTTGTTTGACGTAATTCACCGATAAACTTAACATTTGGCACACTTACCTAAGCAAGTCATCATAATTGTCATGTCTTCAAGGTCACGTCAACATGGTCACGTCATCATTGTCACGTAATTATTGTCACATCTTCGATATAGATGAGAAATATGTAGTCTTTTGTCTACCGGAGATTTTCGTCTATAAATTTCTAGCTATGTCGTGTCTCCGTTGTGCATGAAATAGGAAATGTTAATTATCTATGTAATTTAAAAGGAAAACTTTCAAATCCAACTTCTAAGCTCTATCGTTAGTAGCGATAAATAATTTTATTATTTAAATTTGGCAACGGGGACATTTTTTTAAAAGTAAAGCTCCCTTGACATTGTTAAGCATCTAAAATATATTTTAAAAATTCACAGTACACTATACAGTTTGTTTCGTAACATAATCTCTAATCTAAACTGACGTCATTTCCTGTCTGAATATAAATACGTGTTGGTTCTAGATAATTGCCTGCAAATAATATATATTTATATATATTATTTTCCTACTAGCAAATAAAGGCGCGGTGGCTGAGCGGTAAAGCGCTTGGCTTCTGAACCGGGGGGCCCGAGTTAAAATTCTGGTGGAGGCTTGGATTTTTATTTCATGATCCTTGGGCACCTCTGAGTCCACCCAGCTCTAATGGGTACCTGGCATTAGTTGGAGAGAAAACTAAAGCGGTTGGTCGTTGTGCTGGCCACATGACACCCTCGTTAACCGTAAACAACAGAATCAGATGACCTTTACATCATCTGTCCTATAGAGCACATGGAACTTTTTTGACTAGCAAAATAAAGTATTGACTGTCTATCGCAGTGTTTTCCAAACTGTGTTCCGCTTGGTCTGAATACGTCTTCCACCAAATGCTGAATTAATTAAATAGTAGAATCTCTCTAAAAAAAAAACAAGCAAAGTGTTTCGCCAAACACTCAGAATGTACAAAGTGTTCCGTCTTTGAAAAAGTTTGTGAAGCATTGGTGTATTGCGATCTATGGGGCAGATGATGCTAAGGTCATCTGTTTTTTTGTCCAACGGTTAACGAGCAGGGTGTTATGTGACCAGCACATCGACCAACCATCTTTACTTTTCCCAACTAAAGTCAGGTACCCATTAGTGTTGGGTGGACTCAGAGGCGCCCTTAAAATACCGAAATTCAAATCTCAGTCTTCACTGGGATTCGAACTCAGGACCTCAGGTTCGGAAGCCAAGCGCTTAACGATTCAGCCACAGTGTATGTGCTGGGTATAAAAGAGGAAAAGAAACGACTGACGGAGAGAAGTAGATTTGAATGAGTTTTGAGATCATCGTTACACAATCCTTTTACATCCTGTGACATAATTTGTATTTTTCTATATTTCTACACTGACATTAAAAGCCTTCGAATATTTGTAATGAAAATAATCAGTTTACTTTGCTCATTACAGAAGATGTCAAGCTTTTATTCAAATCTGAGTGTTCAGTTAATTAATACATACGCATAGAAGCAGGGCCGGTCCTAGCAATCGCGGGGCCCTATGCAAAACTGATTGCGCGGGGCCTAGTCTGTGTGGGAATAAGGATAATAAGTGAAAATTAAGATTTTGTAAAACAAAACAATTCGACTTTGGATTTTATTTATTCTTTACTAAGTTGAAAATTGCTATCTGTACTTTACGTAACCAATGGCATTTTTTATATGCTAGTGACTATAAAAGTAAATAAAGTACTGGAACTTCCGATTAAGGTAAATATTCGCCCATTTGTTACATTTTATTACATGAAAACTGACAATGCCTTTTTTTCTTTTATCGCGCCTAGGATTGTCGTTTTCAGCAATGAATAACACTCACAAATGACAATTTTATATATTTTTCAGTAGACTTTTAGAGTTTTCAGGAGATTTTAATAAATTCAGGAGATTTCCTCGAATTTTTCTTATATATTTTGCAATTTAATTATTACACCTTGAATTAGTGCGGGTCCTATGAAAGCGCGGGGTCCACTGCCACCACATAGGTAGCAGTGGCCTAAGACCGGCCCTGCATACAAGGTATGGTTGGATCAGCTGTATACAATGTCTTGTTTGGAGACATTGCCTTTCTACTTTCAATTATTTTTATTCAAATCAACTGACATACTCACTTGAAAAGTATAGATGTCGGCTTATGTTTTATTGCTTCTTTACAAATAAGATAAACATTTAGTGTACATTGTGTTTGATAATTATCCAATGCCAGTGTACGCTTCAACCAATCTAGGCCAGGTCTATATCGTTTTGAACTTTTAACGAATGCACTTGTTTAAACGAACGTGACCGACAAGTTTTATTGCCTTGAAGGTTTTCTCCCCTCTAAAAGTTTAGACAGGTTGGTACTTCACACAATTACATTGTGACTCAAATTGTATGTGGCCTCATTTCCACGACCTACTAACTGAGGTCAAAGTCTAAATAAGTCAATTCGTATGGAGCCAGTTGATTGTGCAAAGTGGTTTACAGGATGCTAGTGATAATCGCACATGTTCCAGCTTATATTAGGAGCTGCTCTATTTTAATAGATCTGCTACAGTTACCGAAATTCATAAGAAATTTTAATTCTAAAATGTTTAAATATTTCCTTTTTAAACACATCAGTATTTAAGGATATGTAAAACGATTGTATGATTTTATTACAGCATATGACTGAAATGAATAGAAGAGACAAGTAAGGGACAAAGGAGTTATTGGGCAGCAGGTCAGCAGGGCCACCTTTGGTAAAGGCAAATTAGGCAGCAGCCTTGAGCCTCCGATTAGTGGGGCATTGCACATTTTTTAGAGAAGAAATAGCGAAACTTGTGCCCAATGCTGTAATTAGAGTCACAGCCTGACTAAGCATTAAATTGATTGCGTAATTTTGTTCGATGTTTATGTTTAGCGGCTTCCGAAAGGGATTAGACGCTATTAGTTTTGTGTGGTCTGTTTGTACGTCCGTTCGTCCCGTTTACACCTCGTAAACTAGAAAAGATATTGAAAATCCGACATAATGATATTTTAGACCATTCATAGTTCTGATGCCACGTTTTTTTTTCTGAAAGCGAAAAATTTAATTTTTAAAATCAACTATGCATTACACCATTTTTACAACTATTCATTATTAATAGCAACAAACATGGAAGGCTCTTTAGTAAGGGATGTTACTTTCTACCATATTTTTAACACATTTATGCAGACGGTTTTAAATTTTTGTAAAAAAAAAAAAAAAAAAGAAAAAAAATATTTTTACAATAGTATTGCTAAGCAAAGTAAGTTCTATCATACCAGATATTACATTTACAAAAAAAATGTTTATTTTTTTTTTAAAAGAGAAAAAAATCTATTTAGTATGCATATGAGTGGAACACCGTTTGGAACAGGAGTGGGCAACCTTTTTCAACCGAGGGCCGAATTAATAAAAGTTGGAGACTATGCGGTCCGCATACAAATAAATATATACATATATATCAGGGACATTAGCAGTTGCATACTTAGACTATGCCTATGGACAGCCCTATGAACATTTCCCAAATTGTCTTTATTGTATTCGCTGGATAGTCTAAGAGCTGAGCTGAATCTGTCCGAGAACAAATATCAAACAGTAAAAAAAAAAAAACCTGATGACCTCACAAGTCTGTCTGGGAGAGACCCAAGTCAATGTCTATAGGGCATTGCTGTTTCCAATACCACTTACACTTCGGACGCATGGACTAGAAATCATAGCCGAAGGCCAAGTAGTACCGGGGGACTCCACCATTTTCCTTCATTATACCAAGCTAACTGTGCACGATTCGCCATTAATGAGACGATCCCTTGAGGAACAGCGCACGGATTTGTGACAGGGTTGTGGGAGCTTTCATGCTACTCCGCGCCGTGCAAGAGGTGGACTCTCGTCAAGGCTCCCCCACGGGAGTCCTGTTTGTTACCCTTTCGCCTAGCCACTTCTCTATTGAGCCGTTTCCACGCGAGCGCCACGTTGAGGCAGAGTAATGTGCTCGAATATAGTATAACACTGTTATTGTTATCGAACTTATGATAGCTTTGTGTAAACTTTCCAGTTACTAGTTTACGGTTGGGATATTTTTCTTTATTTTATTGAAAACGTTGTTTTTCTCCGTCAAAGCTCCATCAGTTGTTACCCTTGCCATCTTATACAAGCCAACCCAACTCTTTCAACACAGTTCTTCATAGCATTGAATAAATACTGGCCTGGACTTATGTGTGTTACTGTGTTTATCGAAATACTGCTATTAAATATAACCTTCGTTTACTTTAAACTTTTTAGAAGGACGTTTAGAGACAATGTTTCTTTAGCCTCTTCATTATAAGAGATAATAATCAAAAGTTTAAATAATTTCTATAGATATTTACAATTATTTATTTTTAATATATTTGCATTTTTATATGTGTAATGTGTGGGAACACATGCTTTATTAAGGTTTTCGCGGGCCCCACAAAACACTTTTGCCCACCCCTGGTTTAGAACATCAATTATTAAGTAGTTGTTCGTATTATCGCGTATGTCAAATTTGTATTTTGCAACAATATAACACTCAACAAAAAGAATAGTATTGCTCAACTTGTTGTTTTTTATGCGGAAATGTTTGTACTTGAGGCTTTGAATAAGAAATTGACCATTTACAAAACAATTACATCAATTATTAGATCATCATATGACATCAGTTAGGCCAGGTTCACATGTAACTTCACATTCACAGTTACCTTTCCCTTGGTCTGTCGGACCCTTGAGGCACCAAACATGATCTGTCAACCTTCTTTCTCAATTCTTATCTATCATTTGCCTTGAATAGAATATCATTTTTGAAACCTGCCTAGTTACTTGCCTGTGTGGACCACTTCGTGGGCCGATTTTGAGTTTGTGTTTCCACACAGACTGTTTTCGTCCTCCTTTTTTTTTTCTATTTTATTTGGGCCACCAAATTTCCTTCCCAATGGCCTTAAACTATCTAAGTCCGGCCTTCATGCCATAACACCCTACTCCCATCTCCCCTGTTATTTTTAAGTGTACACATCTTATCAGGATGAGTGGTAATTACAAATGATAACAATGTATACATAAATAAATATATTTATTGAATATACAATCACAACGATTAGAACATATTTATTCTCCTTCTTTCCATTTTTTTTTACTCTCTCTATCTATCCCCCCCCCATCTCGATCTTAAATTAACTACTCATTTTCCTCCATAGTTAGTGTCACTCTCGAACATCCACAGTCCCTACTTTCATACACATTTTTATAACGTCCTAAAATACGTTACTTGAGCACCTATGGAAGCAGGCTAAATTTCATCCTGAATCTCTCTTCCCTCCACATGTCCAGGGCTTACTGCCTTACCGTGGCGCCAGGGTGAAAACGGTCGGGGGGGGGGGGGGGCTAGGCCAAATTGACAGCGAAACAAGGCTCCCGCGGTAGTGTCTAAGGAGGAGCGTGAGCATCGCCATTGCACTGTGTCTAACAAAAGAGAATGCACCACTGTGCGTAGTATAACAGCCTTAAAAATGCGCATAAACGGAACAAAAATAATAATTGGTGACTACTTGACAGATTCTATCTACGTAATGTTTAATTTTCTTGATTTTTTTTGACGATTAATGTACACTTCCATATATTTTGTTAAAATATTGACTTTTTAAGAATAATAGTTTTGTCTCTAGGGATCGATCATGCGTTTCAAATAATCTAATGACGCTTTTCTCACCATTTATCAACATGTCAGTACAACTATTTAAATTACAATAACCCATACTGGTAAGAGGACACCTTCTTTGAGAAACAATTCTAAATATTTTTTGTTTAAATCTTACCTGATTTTGATTCTCAATCTCTTTGATCTTTCTCCGAACCTCCCCGCCATTCTTCGCGTTGCTGCCAATTTTCCCTCTCTTCCTTCCCGACCTTTCTCTCCTCTCCAGGTCCTCTTCCTCGTCCATCGACAGATCCTCTTTCTCATCTCTTCTTCGAGTGTATTTGTGGGGCTTCCCTTCTGGCTCCACGTCACTTGACCTCCTGTGTGTCCCGATGTGATGTTTGGTGAGTTTAGGAGTTGGGGTTTTCAAGGACCTTCTGTCTAGCTCTTGGCTGAGGGTGTAAAAACACATTATTTACTTGACAACTAAAAATAAAATAATATTTATTTTATTCGAGTTTTCGCGTATCCTAATGTTGGGGGAAGTTGTTGCTTCTGTGGAGGAGGTTGGTATTTGTTATTGGTAGTCTCGAGCTCTTCATAAGATTACATAAAATAGTTACAACCTTAACAGATTAATATTGTTATGCAACGATTAGGAAATAGTAATCCCTATTGGGAATATGGGAAAGTTTTTACTTAGTAACGATGACGTTAAAGTGTTTTGTTTAAAAAGAAGAACACTCTAGGAGTCGATACAAACAAGACGCTCTCTTTACAACGTAGATATACAAAAGGAATAGGGAACTTAGGAATACGAAGCATTTTATAGACAACTAGAAGTAGATGACATTCGACGGTTCGTTTCTTGATTATTAAACGTGTTTAATGTTGAACACTAGCGTCGACTACGTTTATCGAGTTTTGGCCTTTGGACTTTGGATTTGTTTGTATTTCAAGTACTTGACACCGCAATTAATACACAAGTAATACGGCTTCTTTAGTACTATTACAATTTATTCAAACAAAAAGGGGCACTCTACTGACATCAGTCCCCAAGGAGGGATACACTGCAAGAGGTATTCCTTGTCCGTTAGCCTTGTCTCTAATCTATTTCCGTTTTAATGTATCGACGCGTCACTTAGATTTGTCCCAAATTCTACTCTTAGTCGTCTTAGAACTATTTAGTCTTTACACTATATATCTCTTACGACCTTTATGTCTCTGTCCGAGTCAATACTTTATGTTGACAAATGTGTAAATGCGTTAAATATTAGCTCTTCGCTTAAGCTGTACATAGATAAAAGTCTCCGTTCTAAATTCTTATCACCTCATGTTAGGCTATGAGTCTGAAATCTGAGCAACTCCATTTCTGGAGGTAGTCACGCCCTTGTTTCAGTGCAAAACTAATGGTGTAGTACATTTTTAAAGCTCAATTTTTTTTTTGCTTCTTTTAAAAATGACTTTTTAAAAAAAAATATGGTTAATTTAATATTTGTTATTTTATTTTTATTCTATTCAATGTCTATTATTGGTTCACCCTTTCTTTATAGTCAAAAGGTGGAAGATGGTCAAATAGTAGATGTTACAAATAATATGTTTAATCTCGATATAGATGTAGATAGTACTAAGGCTGATGAGCTTATTATTTTGGACATTTGTATAGTATTGGTTATTGTAAATTTCTCTTTTTTTTTAAATTTATTTTTATAGTAATCGAAAAAATTGCTTAAAACAAAAATAAATGAAATTGTGCAATTTTAATTTTTATTTTATTATTATTTTTTTTTAAATACAGCCATTTCCTTTGCAGCTTAAACAGAGTTAACACACATTTCTCATGAATGTCTACTCTTTAAAAAAAACTGAATATAAGATACGCAACTCGTTTTATTAATGATCAGTTCACCAATGTTGGTTACCTCTCTTACCTTTAAGAGCTTTACAAATTTTGTAAGTCATAAAATGTTAAAAATAATTTACATTTAGGTAGTTATTTTTTAGATAGGTCTTAGAGATATTTTTTTTAGGAAATCTGACAGTTGCGTTACGGTGTACATTAAAGCTAACAAAATGTCATTAGGATGTTTTTTGTTGGTTTTTTAAAGTTGTGTCTTCATTTGCATTGCTACTTTACATTGGTGTTTGCAATACATGACGAAACTCTTCATAGTATCATAAAGAGATCAGCATATTGTTTTCAAAGAGATAGTAAGTAAATACCTGTATTTCTAGAATTAAACAATGCTAAAAAAACCTGTCAGGCTAAAAATTTAAAAAAAAACAACAACATAAAAATGTGGATCAAGTGACTGAGCATGAAGTTTGGCTTCCCGAACGTTCCTTGCAATAAGAGTTGTAAATATATAAACGAATTATTGCAATATCTTGAAGTATATCTATATATATAATTCTCTTCTTCCCTCAACAGTTCGGACGAGCAAGAAGTAAAGGAAAGATTCACCCGTCCCAAAATAGCAATGTTGAACCGTTATGACTAAGAAAGATCACTCTTTTTTTTTGTTTTTGTTTTTTTTTTTTGTTCCCCCCCCCCGTAAGAATGAGGGGGGGGGGAGAACAAGTAATTTATGTGTTTTTGTTTTAAACACGTCAATATCTGGTGTCATTAAAATAGTTAATTTTTTTTCTGCAGCTTTGTTTTGATTTTTCACCTTCGTATTGCCTGTCATTTCCTAACCATGGCGACCGCTTCACACGTATTTCGTAGAGTCAACAGATCTTCCAATGCAGTCGAATTATACACACTAGGTAACTTTATTTTTATTAGTCGAATATTTCTGTAAAAATGTCATCGACGAAACTGTTGCTAGCAAACTTCATAAGATAGCTGTAAGCTTTATTTTTTAGCATCTGTCTATCTATATAGTTCTCTTTATAGCTCAATAGTTTGCACAAGAAGTAAAATAAAGATCACTCATTTATTTCTGCATGTTACTATTGTTACCCTATTAAAAAAAAGAGAGAAGGGGAGCAAGTAGTATTCATCCGTCACAAAATAACAGGGCCGGACTTAACCGTTGTGACCAAGAAGTCATGGAAAGAACACTACCCTAGGTAAAGGAGTGAGGAAGGAGAACACGTAATCTACTCTTTATTCAGCCGTCACTAAATAGCAGAGCCGGACTCAGCCGTTGTGGTGCCTTATGCGAAACGGATTTCGCGGGGCCAAGTTTGGTTATTAGAAAATAAATTTGACTTTGCATTTTATTCCCTTTTTTTGCTACCTACAGAATTACTTTATGAGCCTTGCGTGTAGCGAAGCCATACAGTATATCAGAAAAAGTCTGTATCCTACATAGATCACGCTCAATAGCAAGAATTACCAAATGTTTCTATCTATCTTAGACAATTGTTGACTTCTTCATTAGAGGCGCGAGAAGTTTCTTACACCAGATTCTGCATGTACGGGTATTGGATCGGCGTTTTCCATTTTGAATGACACCCCGAAATTACAATTTTTATCTATATATTTCAGGAGATTTTTTTTTTCGAGTTTTCAAAAATTTTTTACATTTTCAGGACTTTTTCGTATATTTTGCAATTTCAGGAGATTTTCAGGAGCTCCTGGTAAATCAAGAGGCCGCATGAAATCTGCAATTAGTTATAAAATGGTTTCATTTACCACTTTATACACCTAAAATTTGCGCGGGTCCAAAGAAAGTGCGGGATCCACTGCAGTTGCATAGGTTGCAGTGGCCTAAGGCCGGCCCTGCAAAATAGCAGCGTATGCTACGCCGCCGGTCGACTAGTACAATATAAAAAGGTACTAGCTAAAACAGAGACAACTTTCTTTAAAACAAAAAACAACTTGAACTGTATCTTTTTTTTACCCTAGGCTGTAATATTAATCAAGCAGACTGTTACCTAGAAGTCAATTGGGCTTGGAAATAAAGAGAAAGTGATTTTGTTCGATAGATCACTTGTGTACGCCACATACATATGTTAATAACCTCTCCCTCCTACCACACCACCCCACCCCCGCATTTTAATTTCTGAGGATGTGTGGGTGGGGGGTTCTGTTTTCATTGCTGAACTTAATTAAAACTTTCAAATATGTTTTTAAAATCGTCATATTTTCCATACAAAAGAAGAGTTTTACAACATGAAGGGGTCAGTTTGATAAAACTCATACCTCTGGACACTGTCAGCAGCATCATGTCCACTATAGACGGGTCGAGGACCAGCGATCGTTGTGGGTTGTTGTCGTCTCTTGTAGCGCCGAGCTCTATCGTCCAATTGGTCGTCAGCACTAGCCCCTATACATATATATAACAAAAAGTCATATGTTAATATATCCATGAATGTTAACTACTAACTCTGCGTATAAATTTGTTTTCATGGTTGATTTATGGATTTTCTAGGAAAGATAAAGCACTGATATAAATGTTTCTCGGCATATGAAATAAGGAATATTTTAGTATATCACACTGCTATCGTGCTGGTAGATTCTTAAGCGTTAGCAAACGCATTGGCCTAAATCAGCAATAATAAACAATTTCAAATATACTAATTGCTTTATTTCGTGACAATGCTCAATTCAAATGGCAATGCTTTTAGAAATAGATCTTTTCATCGAACTTCTTTCAATTTTAATGATTATTTTTACCGATGTGAACATTTTTGGCACCCATTGGGAATCAGAGAAATCCAAACTCTCTAATTTAAGTGTTGCTTTAGTACCAATAAAAAGTATAGCAGTGAACAACATGGTTCCAATGGAGCTTAATATGGATTCAAATTCAGTGTTTCTTTTAAGGTTAAATGATATATTCTTTTTTTTTTAAGCGTAGTAAACCTTACCTGACGGTGACATGTCACTGTAGGAGGACACAACGTCATCCATAGTGTCAGAGTAGCGAGAGGTGGGTGAAGGCGGAGCGTGGGTTGTCGGACTTTTCCGTCTTTCCGTGAATAAAACAAAAAGTCTGTACATCTGCAAGGAAATAAAACAAATAGTCTGTACATCTGCAAGGAAATAAAACA